>VBSM01003212.1:3024673-3038071 GCA_008086735.1 Cheirogaleus medius
CCACGGCACTCTAGCCAGGGCAACAGAGTGAGACTCTGACTCAAAAAAAAAAAAGAAGAAAGCACAATTCCAGGTAGATCTCATTGTGATCTAAAAGCAATGTATTTAACACCTTAGAATACCCAAATACAGAGTGACAAAGAAAGTGCCAAGCTTTGAGTGGAACCTAAAACAGAAAAGGGTAGGTCCTGGTTGAGGGGAAAATAGCCCTTACACTTGAGTCATATGATCTGGAATACAGTATAATGTTGAAGATATGACTGACAGAATATGATGCAGTGTGGAGTTCGTGGCAAGCCTCAGTCAGAAAAACAGAATATTGAATCCTGGTGTTCTATAATAAATGTCATCTAAAACAGATAATTACACACTTTTTCAAAATAAGTTCTGGGTGTAATACAGGACACTGAAGGGACAGAATATTAGGCCATGTGAAACCAGTCACCGTGCATCCTAAATTGCCCTTAATGAGCTACATCCCATTAGAACCACAAAGTGATAAAGTTGAATGAGTCCAGCAACAATTCTTGAAAAATGGCAATGGTGCATTCAAGTTGGAGCACGACACACAAAGAAATAACATAAGTATGTCACCCACAACATTATCACTGGAGCCAGGGGGACTCAGTGCAGGATCAATCACTGCCTAATGCCTGCCTCCTTGGTATGTATGTGAGTCTTCCTCAAAGTTGTGGCCCCTGTGCCCTAGCGGGCTGACTGCCAGTGTGCCCCTGGGCTGGTCTGTTCCAAATGTGGCTTCTTTGCAGGGGGCAGAACACTGCAGCCTCAGGAGCCGCCTGAGTGCGCATGTCTGTGCCCAAGTGTTTGTGTGTGTGTGTGTGTATTAGTCTGTTGTTTGTGTGTGGTGTGAGTAATGTGTCTTGTGTGCTGTGGGTGGGGCTAATTTCGACTTAACTTTCCCACTGCTGAGCCCCTTCCCCTGTTTCCCTGTGGGTTGTGTGGCCTAGAGAAATCAGTTTTCCGTGTAATTCCCACATGGGTTTGTGAAGGAGTGGGTGAGTTGGGGGGCTGACTGGGACCAGCAGGCACAGGAGTAACCTCCCCACAGGAGGGGCCGCTTTTCCCAACATAAGAGGAGCACATCACAATTGAGGACAGAAACCTCAGAAGGAAGCCATTCTCAGTGTGCAGGATAGGTGCAGAGAGATGTCAAGGGAGGTGATGCTATCTCCCTTCCCCTTTTCCTCTGGTGGTCACATCTACTCTCCCCATGGCCTGAGGATTAAGAAGCAGAGCATACAAAAGGGACACTATGTTTCAATGAAACAGTGGCCTTGGGGCTACCTCACCCATTTTGTTCTCCTTCCCTCATCCACGTTCACGTGGCAGTAGAGAGTGATTTCTCCTGCGTGGGCTCCCAGCTCTCCTACATCCACCGTCAATTGTTGCCCTGAAACTTTTTCATGGGCATAGACTTTTCTTCTTTTGCATCCACCTTATGAACTGAATACTTCTAACAGTTCATCCAGGACAACCTTACTGAGTATAACTATAATGAGGATTCCCTTCTCTCTCTATTTTTTTGACTGGGTAAACATGCCAGATTATCAGCCAGATCTGGTTTTCTATAGATTGATTGTGCCCACAGGGGAACCCTCGGATAAAATGCTCCTTCAGAAGGCTGGGCGATTCACATTGGATGAGATGTAGCCTGAGGTGGTGGGCCTTTGCCTTCAAATAAATGTGGTGTTTCCTTTCATCTCCACTTTACTCTTCCTTTATGTTCCTGGGGGCGAGGGTGTGGGCCGGGCAGTACCACAGAACCCTTTCAGGGAGAAGAAGGAACTAAGGATTGGGTGGGTAGAGGGAAGATCAGGGACTCCAGCACAGGGCCTGTGTGGTCCCAGGTATGCTTGGCTTCTATTTGACTTGCTCCAGGCCTTCAGTGCTCCTTGGGAGCAGACCTGTGGACACTGCCAGTCTGGGAATAGCCCAGACCTGCTTCTGAAAAGCCCGGTCCGCTCCACCTGCCCTTCTGGGATCCTGTTTCCCCCAGTGGCCTAGCTGCGGTCACCTTTGCAGTCCCTCGGACTTGCGTAGGTCGGTGTTTCCCCCTTTGCTGAGCAGCAGTGGGGACAAGCCAGAGCCCCTGGCATTTGAGAACAGGGCAGTAGCTGGTAGGCCCAGGTCCCACAGAGGCAGGCAGCAGACACCAGGATCGGTGAGTTGTCGGCTGACCCCTGCCCTTGGGGACTCTGGTAATGTGAGGTGACCCGACATCACCAGGCCCCCTCGCCAGAGTTCACACCCACCACCATGCGAGCCCGCACCTGCCCACACCGTCTAACGCGACGTATCCCAAGCAGCCAGAAGCAGGTATTTTCCACTCACCGGAAGGCTGGGCCTCGAACCGGAACAGACTCAGAGCTCGGCTCCAAGGGGTCCTGAGCACAGGGCGCTGAGGGTCTGGCCCTCGGTCCCCGCCAGAGACTTCTTCCCGCTCCTAGACACCCCACGTGAAGCACAGGCTCCATCACAACTGCCCTCCACCGCCGGCGTGAGGCGGCATGGCGACCAATGCCTCACTTCCGGAATTCCCCGCCGGCCTCACAATCACGCATGCGCGTGTCGCGGCTCTGGCGCCCAGCGTCACAGTGACCGCCGCGGTTGCCTAGGGACCGTGTCCCTGAGGCCGCGAGGAGAGGCAGACCTCTGTGGACACGCCTCGCTGCTGGGCCATGGCCTGCCCTTTCGAGCGGTTCGAGGCCACGGTACACGGGAGCCCAGGAGTGCCAGGGGCCGACCGGACCCAAGAAACTTCGTCGGGATGCGCCGCCCGCCGCCTCACGCGCGCCTGGCCGCCGTGCATGTGAGTGTCCCCGACGTCGTGGCCCCCGTGCCCTGCGGGGCTGGCCTGCCAGTGTGCCCCTGGGCGGGCCTGTTCCCAGCGGGGCCTCCTCGCAGCGGGCAGAACACGACAGCCCAGGAGCCGCGCGCGTGTGTGTGTGTGTGTCTGTCTGCTGTCTGCGTGTGGTGTGTGGCGGGAGGAGTGTGTCGTAAGCGCTGTGGGGAGGTGAGGGGGTCCTTTGACGTGAGCTGTTAGTCTTCCCACTGGTGAGCCCCTTCTGTTTCCGCGTGGGCTGTGTGGCCTCGGGAAATCTGTTTTCCCTGCGGTTGCTGCCTGGTGTTGTGAAGGCCCGGGTGAGTTGGGGACTGACTGGGACCCGCAGGCAGAGGAATATCCCCCCACCGCCAGGGGCCGCTTTTCCCGACGGAAGAGGACCACGTGACAGTTGTTCATGTATTACCATTTCCAGTCTCATATTTCCTTTAAATAGATTGAGGTTTTATTTTTTTTTATTTTTTATTTTTTGAGACAGAGTCTCACTGTGTTGCCCGGGCTAGAGTGAGTGCCGTGGTGTCAGCCTCGCTCACAGCAACCTCAAACTCCTGGGCTCGAGCAATCCTCCTGCCTCAGCCTCCGGAGTAGCTGGGACTACAGGCATGCGCCACCATGCCCGGCTAATTTTTTCTATATATTTTTAGTTGGCCAATTAATTGCTTTTCTATTTATAGTAGAGACGGGGTCTCGCTCTTGCTCAGGCTGGTTTCGAACTCCTGAGCTCGAGCGATCCGCCCGCCTCGGCCTCCCAGAGTGCTAGGATTACAGGCGTGAGCCACCGCGCCCGGCCTTAGATCGAGGTTTTAATCAGGTATCATTTTCTTTCTGCCTGAAGGACTTTCTTTAACTTTTTTTATACTGCAAGTTTCTTGGTGATGGACTGTTTCAGCTTTTTTTGGGTTTTTTGTTTAAAAAAGTATTTGTTTCATCTTCTATGTGAACTATATTTTCACTAAGTTAAGAATTATAGGTTGCAACGTAATTTTTTTCTCACAGGAGTTTAAATGTGTTGTACCACTGTTTTATACATTGCGTTGTTTCTAAGTAGAAAACTGGTAACATCATTACCTTTGCATCTCTGTATATAATGAACATTTTTCTCTACTTTTAATATTTCCTCTCTCATTTTAGTGTTAAGCAATTTGAACATGATGAACCTTAATGTAGTTTTCAGGTTTCGTGCTTAGGGTTCTTTGAACTTCCTGAATCTGTGGGTTTATAGCTTCCTTCAAATGGAAAAAAATTTAACCATTGTATTTTCAAATTTTTGATTAAATATCAAACATTCAAACCTATCTCTCACCATATAAAAAAGTTAACTCAAGGTGGATTAAAGACCTGAAACCATAACAATTCTAGAAGAAAATGTAAGAAAACTCTTCTGGACATTGGCCTAGGAAAAGCATTTATGACTAAGACCCCAACAAATACAATACCAACAAAAATAAATAAATGGGACTTAATTAAACTAAAAGTATCTGCACAGTAAAGGAAATATTCAACAGAGTAAACAGACAACCTACAGAATGGGAGAAAATATTTGCAAAGTAAACATCCAACAAAGGACTAATATCCAGAATCTACAAAGAATTCACACAAATCAGCAAGAAAAAAACCCAAATAACCACATCAAAAAGTGGGCAAAATAAATGAACATTTTTTTCAAAAGAAGATAGAGAGATAGAGAAATGGTCAAGAAATATATGAAAAAATGCTCAACTTCACTGATCTTCAGGGAAATGCAAATTGAAACCACAATGAGATACCATTTTACCCGTCAGAATGGCCATTATTATTTTTTTTAATTTTTATTTTTTTTGAGACAGAGTCTCACTCTGTTGCCCGGGCTAGAGTGCCGTGGTGTTAGCCTAGCTCACAGCAACCTCCAACTCCTGGGCTCAGGCGATCCTCTTGCCTCAGCCTCCTGAATAGCTGGAACTACAGGCATGCGCCACCATGCCCAGCTAATTTTGTCTATGTATTTTTAGTTGGCCAATTAATTTCTTTCTATTTTTTTTTTAGTAAAGATGGGGTCTCGCTCTTGCTCAGGCTGGTCTCAAACTCCTGACCTTGAGTGATCCACCCGTCTCATTCTCCCAGAGTGCTAGGATTACAGGAGTGAGCCACCACGCCTGGCCTAGAATGGCCATTATTAAAGAATCAAAAAACAATGGATGTTGGCACAGATGTGGTGAAAAGGGAACATTTCTACACTGTTGGTGGGAATGTAAACTAGTACAACCCCTATGGAAAATAATATAGGAATTAAAGAACTAAAAGTAGACCTACTGTTCAATCCAGCAATACCAATACTAGGTGTCTATCCAAAGGAAAACATGTCATTTTATTAAAAAGACACCTGCACCCAAATGTTTATTGTAGCACAATTCACAATAGCAAAGATATGAAATCAACCTAAGTCCCCATCAACTGATGAGTGGATAAAGAACCCTTTGGGGTTCTGCTTTCACGTGTAAGGCAGGACTAAGGATTGGTGGCTGCAGGTGGGGGAGTCGTAGTGGTCTGAGTTGTTGAGTGAAGGTGGGCTCTTTTCCCTTCTCAGAGAGCTCCTTTGCCTTCAGGCAAGATTGCCGGGTCTTGCCTGGGACTCCAGCACAGGGCCTGTGTGGTCCATATCCTTACCAACATTTGGTATTATCAATATTTTTAATTTAGCTATTCTAATGCTTGAGTTGTGGCATTTTTTTGTTTGTGCTTTTATTTTGAATTTCCATGATAATGATGTTGAGCATTTTTTATGTGCTTATTGACCATTCTTGCATGTTTTTTTGAAGTATCTATTGAATAATACTAAAGACTTTTGTTGCATATCAGTACTTACGTCCCAAAGCAAATAGGGCCCAGAGATCTATATTCTGAAATACAGCAGAGAAATCTGGTTATAGCAGAGCAGTATTGGGGAACACTTGCCTACTACAGAGGTGGAAATCTGAAGGACACCTGAATAATGGAAAGGTAGGAGAACTTGTTTAAAAAAATATGACCTATAAGACAAGATTTCTGGACTAGAAAGGGAGACATCTTTTCTTTAACTGAGATTTGGCCTTCAGACTCACTTCTCTAGACAACTACACAAGAACTTGGGAAACTGATAAGAATCAATTAAAAAGAAACTTGAATAGGGAATATTTGATGACCCCAGAAGAGGCACTTAGAGATTATTGGTTTTCATTTCCTTTTGCATATATCTTTATCAAATCTCTTACTCTTACTCCTTTCACTTCAGATGAAATATTGGGAAAGAAGACAACCCCCAAACACCTGGGAAATGTAGTTTACAACACAGCAATCTAGGAGTCTCATTTACATCTTAAATGGGCATGGGATAATAAGACAACTAACTTTTTAAAGAGGTAACCTGAAACACAAGTATATGAAACAAATTTTAAAACTCCCATAATAATATAATATATAATAATTATACACATGTATTCCTATGCAAAATAAGTATTTGAAAATTATTATCATATATTTTTTCTGTTGCATACAGGCTATCATTTAAACAAAACATGGGCCAGGCACAGTGCTCATGCCTGTAATTCCAGCACTTTGGGAGGCTGAGGCAGGAGGATCACTTGAGGCCAGGAACTAGAGACCAGCCTGGGCAATGCAGTGAGATACCCCTGTACAAAAACTTAACATTAGCTGGGCATGGTGGTATATTCCTGTAGTCCCAGCTACTTGGGAGGCTGAGGCAGGAGGATCGCTTGAGGCCAGGAGTTTGAGTAGTGAGCTATGATGATGCCACTGCACTCCATCCCAGGCAACAGAGTGAGACTCTGTCTCAAAAAAATGAAACAAAACAAAACAAACACACAAATAAAAAAAAACCCAAAACAATCATGACTAGTTGAAGTAGTGATACTTATTATGACTAAATAAAATGTGAGACTATAATAGTATTTTTCTAAAGTTTCTGTTCCCTGATACATCAATTTATTTGAAATATATTTGATGTTAAAATTTATAAGTCATATTATTGAGTATTCTTAGACAGATAAGACTTTTTTTCAAGGAGAATGGAAATACAGTAGGATTAATTAAACAGATATCATCTTTGTTTAATAAAAGTTCCATGGCATAGGATATTTTTACTCCTGTTTCTTTTTCAATAATACTTCTTTGAACTGCCTGAAGTCTTTAAGACATCATTATTTTTTTGTCTTTTTTTTTTTTTTTTTAAAGACAAGAGTCTCACTCTGTTGCCCTGGATAGAGTTCAGTGGCAGCATCATAGCTCACTGCAACCTCAAACTCCTGGGCTCAAGCGATCCTTCTGCCTTAGCCTCCCTCATAACTGGGACTAGAGGTGTGACTCAATGCCCAACTATTTTTTTCTGTTTTTAGTAGAGATGGGGTCTTGTTCTTGCCCAGGCTGGTCTCAAGTGATCCTCCTGTCTCAGCCTCCTGAGTAGCTGGGGACTACAGGCTCTAATTAATTCTAAATGTACCTCATTTAGAATCATGAAGAACAGAATCTTCATAAATGAAGCTGGTCTGGATTTTGCTTTTTAGAAGCTATTTCATCTAGTTTGTTATTAGGATTATTTTAGCTGTGCAGAATTAATTGGTAAAACCTTGTTAAGGATTATCTATTCCTTAAAGGTTTCACCTGTACAAGTTATCAGATTTTTTCTTTAATAGGGAATTTACACACACGCACACACATTTGTTAATCTATTTGGGTTTTACAGCAATGAGTCAATTACAGTAACATTCTTATAGAAAAAATATAATCCCTCCATATTTCTACATGTACTGGAATGAATATGTTTGTGCAAGTGTGTGTGTATAGTATTACCTTATAATTTTTTTAAAAAAAATCTCCTTGATAATCTATAGTTGTATCTTATCATTGTTAATGCTCTAAATGTATTATCTTTCATTTTCTTTTCCGTAATTAGACCTGTCAAAATCTAGTCATTATTAATATTGGATCAAGTCTCCTATTGTCTATTCTTTTAATTTCTACTTTTTACTGTACTTGTATTTGTTTTATTTTGTACTGTTTCTGGTTTCTTGACACAAATGCTTATTCATTCCTTCAACACATTCGTCTATATAACAGACCCTGTGATGGCACTGTGCATAAGTGAAGAAGATGAGGACTGGATCCACAAGTGAAATTTCCTTAGTACATTAAAAGGCATTAATTTCTCACTGAATAGAACTTTGGTGACATCAGACAAGGTTAGATATGCTGGCATCATTTCTAAGTAGTCTATAATTTTGGTTTTGATTTTAAACATTTTATTACTGAAATTTCAAGCACATACAAAAGTAGGCATATTAGAACAGTGAACTCTCATGAACAAACCACTCCACTTCAATAATTATCAACATTTTACCAATCTACTTTCCAGCCTTTTTTGCCAATTATTTTTCTTTTTTTTGAGACAGAGTCTTACTTTGTTGCCCAGGCTAGGGTGAGTGCCGTGGCGTCAGCCTAGCTCACAGCAACCTCAAGCTCCTGGGCTCAAGCAATCCTTCTGCCTCAGCCTCCCGAGTAGCTGGGACTACAGGCATGCGCCACCATGCCCGGCTAATTTTTTCTATATATTTTTAGTTGGCCAATTAATTTCTTTCTATTTTTAGTAGAGACAGGGTCTCGCTCTTGGTCAGGCTGGTTTCGAACTCCTGACCTTGAGCTATCCACCCGCCTTGGCCTCCCAGAGTGGTAGGATTACAGGCGTGAGCCACCACGCCCGGCCCCAATTATTTTTCTTTTGCTGGAATATTTTAATGCAAATCTGATACATATTATTTCATATGTAAGCATGTATGCCTAACAGATAAGATTTTTTTATTTTTTATAAACACATTGACATTATCCCTAACAGAATTAATATTTCTAAATATCACTTAATATTCAGTCTCTGTTCACATTTCCCACACTGTCTCCAAAATGTCTGCTTATGTTTTGTTCAAACCAGGTCCAAGTAATGCCTACATACTAAGTTTAGTTGATATGTCTCTTAAGTCCCTTATAATCTGATAATGGTTGTTGTCCTTCCTCTTTTTTCTTTTCATGTCACTCATTAGTTGAAGAAAACAGGTCATTTGTTCTGTAGAATTGTACACACTCTGGATCTGATTGGCCTCTTCCTTGTGGTGCCATCTCCATATCTGCAGATTCAAGCAACTGCAAATTGAAAATACTCAAAAAATAAAAAAAAAATTACAGTACAACTATTTACATAACATTTACAATGCATTAGGTATAAGTAATTTAGAGATGATTTAAAGTATACAGGAGGATGTATATAAGTTATACATAAATATATACTGTGTTGTTTTATATAAGATACTTGAGCATCAACAGATTTTGCTATCAATGGAGGGGGGTCTTGGAACCAAACCCCAGCAGATACTGAGGGATGACTGCACTTTTTCATCTTCCTCTGATTCTTTCATTCGTTATTCCAGCAATAAGGCTTCATAGGTAGTGGTGTGTACTTCCTATTGCATTATGTCAGGAGGTGCACAGTGTGTAATAGTCTCATTCCTACTGAGGCTAAAACTGATCAAAGGGTTCAGAGGAGGGCCACTTGATAAATCCACCACAAAATTCTCACTATGAAAATCTTACACTTTTGAAGATTGTTTTCTAGAACTATTATTCCATTAGGGTCTAGAAAATGGTGATTTTTCTAATTTTATTCTTTCTGTATTTACTGGACCTCTTAAATTAAAAAAATTGAATTTGATGAACTTTTGGTGACCTTAAATTTGGTTCATATGGGAAAAGGAAAATACATGCTAATTTTTCCTCTTACTTATTGATTTTAAGAATGACGAGTTGGTGCCCTAGCATCTTCCATAGTTGTCTAAATTGTGCAGGCATAATCAAATAATCTATCAAACTATTGGTGGGATCCTGTTAAAAAACCCAATTTAAAACAACTCCTACTGGTTGAAGATAGGGCAATTTGAGCATCAAAAAGTAAATTGACTGTAATAGAATAATGTTTTCTTCCTTTCGCACAGGAGTTTTACACACACACACACAAATGTGTACAAACAATATTAAACTCCTAAGTGGTTACCTTATTCTATGCCATCTTTTTCATAGTTTCTAGTTCATCTTGAACTGTGGTCAGACAATAAAGATTGTAAGCCTTTTGCTTTTAGGAATTATGGGAAAATCATTTCATATTTCCCTCTTGATTCTTCAATAATTGTACTCTTAACAACCTCACATTCATGAAATTCACAGGGTTTCTTTTCTGTATGGAATTTCTGATGCAGCTCAAGTGATGAAGAACTTTTTACATTCACTACAATCTAGATTTTACCTAGAATAAATTATCTTATGTTTAATAAGTTCTGAGAGGTGATAGGAGACATTTATATTAATACACTGATTACTTCTATAGGATATTCCTTTCATATGAATTCACTAATACTGATGATAATAGCAATTACAGATAATATTTACAGAATACATGCTATGGGACTGTTGTTATTCTAATTATTAACTACTTACTAACAATCCTATTACAGTGTGGCAGGCTGACTCTAAATTGGCCCCCAATGATCCTGTCTCCTGGTATTCACACTCTTGTGTAATCCCCTAAGTGTGGGCTGGCCTAGTAACTTACTTTTGACCAGGAGAAGACAGCAAAGGTGATGGGATGTTACTTCCATGATTAGATTACACAATATTGTAACTTCCATCTTGTTAGCAGATTCTATCACATTCTTGGTTTGTATGCCTTGATGAAGCAAACAGCCAAGCTGATGAGACCACTGCAGCAAGGAACTGTATAGTTAGCCTTTGGCCAACAGCCAGCTAGAAACTGAGAACCTCAATAAAACAGGCCTCAAGGAAATGAATTTGAGCAACAACCTTATTAGCTTGGATGTGGATCCTTCCGCATTCAACCCTTCAGATGAGACCTCAGCCCTAGCTAAAACTTTGTAACAGAGACCTTATGACAGACCCTGAAGCAGAAGACCCAACTAAGTCATGCTTGGACTCCTGAGCCATAGAAATTATAAGATATTAAGTGTGTATTATTTTAAGCTACTAAGTTTGTGGTAATTTGTCACACAGCAATAAATAACTAATATATAAGTACTATTACCATTTTACAAGTGAGCCAAATGAGGCACAAAAGTTTAAGTATCTTGTCTAATAATATCATACTGGTAATAAAGTAGTGAAATGGAGATAATGATAGATAAGGCTAAAGATTTTACTACATTCATTACATTATTCTTTCATAGGAATTTGCTGAAAATAGTGTTTAAATGGTGACAGAAGGCTTTTAAAGCAATGTATTCTTTCTTTAATATAAAATTTCTTATGTTTAGCTTTGAGCACAAATTTTCTCAAAAAATGAATTTTGGGATGTTCTGTAACATAATATGTACATTTGAAGGCTTTCTTGTATTAAATTCCATTATGAATCTTCTGGTGTTGAGTAAGGTGTGAATGTTGTCTAAAGGCCTTCTTACATTCCTTACATTTGTAAGGTTTCTCACCAGTGTGAATTCTCTGGTGTTGAGTAAGAAATGAGTAAAGTCTGAAAGCCTTACCACATTCCTTACATTCATAAGGTTTCTCACCAGTATGAATACTCTGATGCTGAGTAAGTTGTGAGAGCAGTCTAAAAGGTTTTCTACATTCCTTGCATTCATAAGGTTTCTCACCAGTATGAATACTCTGATGCTGAGTAAGTTGTGAGAGCAGCCTAAAAGCCTTTCCGCATTCTTCACATTCATAAGGTCTCTCACCAATATGAATGCTCTGATGTGAAATAAGTTGTGAGTAACTACTGAAAGTCTTCCAACATTCCATACATTCATAGGGTTTCTCACGAGTGTGAATTCTTTGATGGCGAACAAGTTGTTGCCTTAATCTAAAAGTCTTCCCACATTCCTTACATTCATATGGTTTCTCACCAGTATGAATACTCTGATGGACAGTAAGTTGTTGGCATATTCTAAAAGCCTTTCCGCATTCCTTACATTCATATGGTTTCTCGCCAAAATGAATTTTCTGATGTACTCTAAGGTCTGGAGCACATACAAAGGCTTTCCCACATTCCTTACATTCATAGAGCTTCTCAGATGTATGAAGTCTCTGATGTCGAGTAAGGTGTGTACACTGTCTAAAGGTCTTTCCACATTCCTTACATTCATAGGGTTTTTCACCAGTGTGAATTCTCTGATGTCGAGCCAGTTGCTGATGTACTCTAAAGGCCTTTCCACATTCCTTACATTCATAGGGCTTTTCACCAGTATGAAGTCTCTGATGTTGTGTAAGTTCTTGGAGCACTGTAAAGGCCTTCCCACATTCCTTACATTCGTAGGGTTTCTCACCAGTATGAAGTTTGTGATGTCGGATAAGGTGTGCACGCTGTCTAAAGGCCTGCCCACATTCCTTACATTTATAAGGTTTCTCACCAGTATGAATTCTCAGGTGTTGACTAAGTGTTGAACGACGAATGAAGGTTTTCCTACATTCCTTACATTCATATAACTTTTCTCCGTTATGAACTATCTGATAGTCAGCAAGAAAATTGTGCTTTTTGTAAGTGGTTATTTTTTCAGAGGTAATTTTCACTTCCCCAAAATATCCCTCTTGTGGTTCCTTTTGCTCCTCAATCTTGCTTTTGCATTCCCAATCATTTCTAAAAATGGAGCCCTCAAGGCTATAGCTTTTAATTCTTTCCACTGTATCCCACTGGAATGAACATATTTCATAAATGTCCTTTTCTGGAGATAAAGTATCGGTCCTATATCTGGATTCCAAATCTGAAAGAAAACAAGAAAGCAAACACATGCTATTTTCCTATTCCAGAAGCAAGAAAACTACTATAGAGAAATAGACACCTAAAATAATGCCTATTACAAGTGAATAGATTAGATATCTTTCAAACAAAGGCATTTCTGCTACAATACCAAATAAATGTACCTAAAGAACCTTATCTTCTACAAAATACACCCCAAAAATAATTGGATTTATAAGAAAAATAGGACTGGAGCAGACCACTCAACACTATGCAACTCTATCAGCATAACACTAACAAATCTAATAGTTGATATCTCAAGGGGTAACCTAAAAGGCAGCTCAACATGGCTTCATGGATATTAAAATACACAAAAACAAAGGGGAAATGCTGGATTTCAAGTCCTGAGATACTGCACATGAAAATAAACCCCTGAGCCAGTGAGGACACCAATAAAGTGGGAATAGGGTAAAGTGCAGCCTGCCTTTAGCTAGAGGACCACTCAAGGTGGATGGTATATGCCTCTTGGGAAGGAGCCCTGGGTGAAGGCACTTATTATTAATTTTCTTAAAATAAAGATAAAAGAGCTCTGTAGAGGACTAGCCATATAATTGTGCAGCTTAAGAATTAATCTTAGGAGAAGGAGTACATGCCCAGCCCAGAGTGGTATGAGAGTCATACGTTCCGGCTTAGGTTCACCTAACAAACAGAATTGCTGCTTGATGGCATAACAAAGAGTTTGAGCTTCTGCACGTAAGCAAATGTTGCCCAGTCCCAC
>VBSM01003212.1:3038171-3094198 GCA_008086735.1 Cheirogaleus medius
ATAAAATGACTGGTGCTTACAACGCTGCAGTCTTGTACCGTCTTTATGTGTGTCTGTGTTTTTCTTTGTGTGTTTGTGGTATGTGTTCATCCCGTATCCTGCAAACAGGCCACGACAGAGCTCTTTGACAACAAAGCATCAAGTTGAGAGCTTTTGCCTTATCTGTTGAATGTTATAAATGTACCTCTACTAAGCTGGTTCCACTAGACTAGAAAAATTACTTATTATCTAACCATCTTCCATATTATACTGCTATTATTCCCTATCATTATTAAGCTAATTTGTGTCATGAAACTGATTGTAGTTTCATACAGTTTGAAAAAAAGGCAAGGGAAACACAGGGAATAATGGAGTCCAAGAGTAGAGGTGGGGTTTGTGAAAAGTAAAGTCGTAGAGTCAAATCAGTGAAGCACTGATTTAAGTGTGAATAAGAATCATCTGGAGATTTGTTTAAACTATCCAGGGGTATTTTTAAATGACTGAAACAATCTATAGGACTAAGTCCTGGGTATGTTTTTGTTTTGTTCTTATTTGTATTCTCTAAGACTACAATCTCCAACTCCTGGGCCTTGGACCAGTACCAGTCCATGGCCTATTAGGAACCAGCCGCAGAGCTCCACCTCCCTCTCAACCCCCATCCATGGAAAGGTTGTCTTCTATGAAACCAGTCCAAAAGTGCCAAAAAGGTTATGGAGCACTGATTATGCTTTAAATTTAGACATGAGATTAGCAACAAAGAAGCAATCAAGGGTGAGCAGCTCGAGCGAGTGAAGCTTCATCTGTATTTACAGCAGCTCCCCATCACTTGCATCACCACCTGAGCTCCACCTCCTCCTGACCCCCAATTCCTGTTCCTTGAAACATTGTCTTCCATGAAACTGGTCCCTGATGGCAAAAAGGTTGGGGACTGCTGCTCTAAGAAATGATTCTGATGCTGATAAATGTCTGAGTCTCTTAAATGGTGTCAACAATATCTCTTTACCATCAGAATAAAATATAAATACCTGAGCATGAATAATTAGGCTTCAGCTTATCAACAAATCTCTTACCCCATTTATTCTCTCTGTTCATGGCATACTGGCCTCTTTAAGCTCACAAAATGCCCTACAACTGTTCCCATTAAACAGGACTTTTTATAGGTTGCTTCTTCTTTGAGGAATCCTCTGACATTTAATGGTTGGCTTCTTTCATTCTCAAGTCTAAAATCAAAAATCACTTCTTCAGAAAGGATATTCCTGTCGACTTTAAGTCTATGCACTTCATGCTTGTCTTAGTTTGTTTTCTGTTCTTGTAACAAAATACCTGAAACTGGGTAATTTATAAAGAAAAGGAACTTATTTCTTATAGTTATGGAAGCCAGGAACTCAAGGTCAAGGAGCTACATCTTGTAAGGGCCTTCTTGCTGGTGGGATTCTGCAGAATCCCAAGGTAGCACAGGGTATCACATGGCAAGGGGGCTGAATGTGCTAGCTCAGGTCTTTCTTCCTCTTCTTATAAAGCCACCAGTCCCAATCCCATGATAACCCATTAATTCACGAATGCATAAACCCACTCATGACAGCAGATCCCTCATGACCCAATCACCTCTTAAAGATCCCACCTCTCAATTCTGCCATATTGGGAGTTAAGCTTCAACATGCATTTTGGAGACAAACATTCAAACCAATGTCTTTTGCATTTTGCTGTGAACTTAAAACTGCTCTAATAACTAAAGTCTATATAAAAATGAAGAATGTAAAGTACTTTTCTCCCTAAATCATCCACATTCTATTTCTTTTTTCTTCTTTGGAAGTATTTAATTATGAACTCAAAAGTATTTTTTCTCTTTGCCCATATATAGTCCCTTCCAAAAGTCAATTTTGTAATGGCTTTTCTAATCACCATATAGTCACCTAGCATAGGCAAGGCCTATAGGTCGGAGATAATAAGTGGCCTGATGCAAAGTAAAAATACTATAGTGATTTGAATTAAGGATCAACGCTATATTTTAAATGCAATTGTGTAAATTTTTTTTTCTTTTTTTTTGAGACAGAGTCTTGCTCTGTTGCCTGGGCTGGACTGCCATGGCATCAGCCTAGCTCACAGCAACCTCAAACTCCTGGGCTCAAGCGATCCTACTGCCTCAGCCTCCCAAGTAGCTGGGACTGCAGGCACGTGCCATCATGTCCGGCTAATTTTTTCTATTTTTAGTTGTTTTTGGCTAACTTCTATTTATAGTAGAGATGGGGTCTCACTCTTGCTCAGGCTGGTCTCGAACTCCTAACCTCAAGCAATCCTCCTGCCTCAGCCTCCCAGAGTGCTAGGATTACAGGCATGAGCCACCTTACCTGGCCAGATTCCTTAATTATTAATATTTTCTATGTGCACAATCATGCCATCTCCAAATATGACTTTTATGTCTTCCTTTTAAACTTTATATCTCATTTCCTTTTCTTATTGCATTGGCTAGGACCTTCAATACAATGTTAAGTAGATGTGGGAGATATCACTTGAATTGGACTGGGAAAAAAAAAGATGTGGGAGGAGAGGGTATCCTTCCCTTTTTCCTAATCTTTGTGGGAAATTCTTCAATCAGGTATCATAAATATGCAGTATGCTTGTTTTTTTAGCAGAGGCCTTTTATCAGGTTAAGGAAGTTCCCTTCAATTTCTAGTATGCTAAGAGTTTTTATCATGAATGGATGTTAAATTTTATGATACACTATTTTACATCTATAGAGATGACTGCTATGATTTGAATGTTTATCTCCTCCAAAACTCATGTTACAACATAATCCCCATGTGGCAGTATGGAGAGGCAGGGCCTTTAAGAGGTGATTGGGTCATGAGGACTCTGCTCTCATGAATGGATTAATCAAGTCATGGATTAATGAATTAACAGATTAATGGATTATCATGGAAGAGGAACTGTTAGCTTTATAAAAGAGAGATCTGAGCCAGCACACTCTTAGCCCCCTTGCCATGTGATGCCCCGTGCTGCCTTAGGACTGAGCAGAGAGTCCCTATCAGCAAGAAGACTCTCACCAGATATGGCCCCTTAACCTCTCAGCCTCTGTAAGTGTAAGAAATACATTCCATTTCTTTCTAAATTCCTTATAAATTCCAGGTATTCTGTGATAAGCAATAGAAAATGAACAAAGACAATGATCACATGGTCTCTGTCGTATTTTCTGTTAATTTGGTGAATTATACTACTTTTTGATTGTTAATCGAAGCTTGCATTGATCACCCTACTTGATCATCAATTTATATATCACCAGATTTTATTTGTTAATATTTTGTTTACAATTTTACACCTATATATGTGAAATATATGGGTTTATAATTTTTCTTTTGGTAATTTCTGTGTCAGTTATGTATAAGATTTATGTTGGCCTCATAAAATGAGTTGGGAGGTGTTCCTTCCTTTTCTGAAGGAATTTTTCTAATACTTCTGCTATTTCTTCCTTAGATATTTAGTAGAATTCAACAGTGAAACCATCTGGGTCTGACATATTCTTTGTGGAAGATTTATGATAATTAATTCGATTACTTTAATAGACACAAAGTTTTTCTTTTTTTTAATCTTGTGTCAGTTATGGTAAGTTGTATTTTTCAAGGAATTTTTCAATTTCATTTAAATTGTCAAATTTATTGGCATAAAGTTACTCATGGTATTCTCTTATTATTCTTTTAATGGCTATATGATGTGAAGTAAAAACCCCTATTTCGTTCCCGATTAATAATTTATGATTTCCTCTTTTTATCTTGATCAAGCTAGGTGTTTACCATCTTTGTTGATCCTTTCAAGAAACCATTTTTGGCTTCATTAATTTTCTCTACTTTTCTTTTTTCTATTTTGTTGACTTCTGCTCTTATATTTATTATCATTTCTTTCTTCTACTGAGAATAGCTCCTCTCTCTTAAGTGGGAGAGAAATATGAGAGATAAGAAATTGCGTTGTAATCAAGGTCACTATAAAGTTCCTTTGCTATTCCAGGCTTAAAAGATCTTAATTTGCTTCAGGTCTCAAGCTTTTCTTCCACAGTACATGGGCTTTTGAAGAAAGATTCCCAACAACATCTCAATGGTGTGCCTCCACCCTAACCAGTTTAACTAAGACCTGTAGTAATGATTGCTTGACGCCTCGGCTCTCACTCACCACCGGGGCAGTATCTTCTTGTCCCTTCCCTCACAAGCATCCCAGGTTCCTTCCCTTCTTCATCCAATAAAGTAATCTCATCTGGTTTAGAAATGGAAGGTCCTGCTTAAAAGAAAAATGTGATATGAAATAATAAACCCAGAAGTCCTTAGATTCAGATTTGGTTAACATTTATAATTAACTATAGATAAAAATGGTACTTTATGAAGCCTAAGATCACAAAGGAGTTGAAGGACACTCATATTAGGGTAACCTTGAGACCACAAAGAATAAACACCAGATGGTTAAGAACAGGCTTTAATATAATTTAACCACACATAGGCTCTGTTGAGAGGCAGTATTATGTAGTGGTTGAGAACACAGACTGGCCCTGTTATAAGATTGCCTGGCTTCAAATCTGCCTCGTTTTCTGTTATCTCAGCAAATTATTAACCTCTTGTGTGTAAGTTTTCTCATCTGAAATTAGGATAATAATACAGCTGTTGTGAGGATTAATTAATAATGAACAATGTTCAGAATAGCATTTAAGCACAAATACATATGGTGATATGTTTATATACATATGTGTGTATTACCTATTAATTTTTATTGTTATCATTTTGTTGAGAGGCTAAGAGGCTTTCTGAAACATTCTCAGATCCTTTCTACGATAGTTATTCAATGTTAAATGCAAAGTGCTTAGATTTTCACTTTCAATCACAAAGCATATAGAAGTGAATCTGTCTATTATAGGAAGCAGAATGTGTTTACTTGAGTTTTAAATAAATTTTATGGATCCATCCCACACTGATATGTTCTACAGGCTCCTTTGATTTTTAGAAAAACTCAGAACCCCAGATGGATTACAAAGGAGTATGAAGCATTTATATCAATTCTGAGCTCAAATACAATGTGAAATTTGGTTTCTTAGACAATGCTTTTGCCATATTCAAATCCAGTCCCTTGTATATTAAGGAAATGAGGAATTACAGAGTCTAAAGAAAGTCTGAAGGACACAGCAGGCTGGGAATAATTAGGTGTTAGATGGAGGGGCCTATTTCCACCCTAACAAAGCTTAAATCATTCCTTTGGTAACAGAGAGTAAAATTTAGCTAGTTTCTCTAAATACAGTTCTAAGATTGACAGTAGAGAAAGCCAATATCATTTGGAATAAATAACCTTACCTAGTGAGATGAAGTTGCTATAGTTCTCCCACATTACATCCCGATATAAGTCCCTCTGAGCTGGGTCCAGGAATTCCCATTCTTCCTGTGAGAAGTCTATGGCCACATCCCTGAATGTTACGGAACTCTGAAAAAATAAACTCAGGTATTACTTGTGAAAAGAAAGTAAACATTTTTAAAATGGAGAGGACATTGAGGAATGCATTGCAGAGAGGGGCCCATATAGCATGCAACTAGTGTAGGGCTGAAAACTTGTGACATGAGTAGGGGACAGTAAGAAAATTAGTATCTCTTGCAAGATGTGTAAGGAATGGCAAGAAAAATACGTAAGAGAAAAAAGAAGAAAATTAGTATCTCTGAAGCATAGTGCCTATATATTCTTCAATAGCTCTGTGGCTACATATATGATTAAATGTTTACTGGATATATCTAAAAATAAATAAGATTAAAAAAATCCCAATTTTGGTTGTCACAGCTGTGGTGAAGGGGCGTGAGTGTTACAGGCATCTAATGGGCAGAGGCCAGCAATACTGTTAGACACCCTACAATGCACAGACAGGATAGTCCCCCACAATAAAGGACTCTCTGGGTCAAAATGTCAACAGTTCCAAAGGTGAGAAATCCTGCCCTAGACCAGTATTCTGTAAAATACACAGTGGACCTTGTTCCTGACATTATTCTCTCCAGGAAGAAATAATTAGAAATCATTCTTGATGTCTCTATTTGCAGTCTTGTTCTGATCACCTCCTATTCACCCTATTAATACCCTAAAAAGTATGAGATAGCCAAATAGCTAACACTGGACAGACGAGATTAACAGCAATTTATTAGTCACATATACTCACAGCCTAAGGGAGGACATAACACATCATGCAGGGCCACAAAGGGGTTGCACTCAGGAACAGAGTGAAAAAGCAGGGGCTGTGGGAGGCTGGCTAAAGTAATAAGTGGGTGAGTTATTCCTGAGTTCCCATAGTAGGATGTGATTGGCTTGTTTTGAATAATTCAATGGGCTGGCAGGGAGGTGAAATGCATTAGGTTGAGGTCCAGATGATAGGAGAGCTAGCCTGGTAGGAAGCTTTCTTGCTCAAAGAGGGGTATATCTGGTGAGAGCAGGGAAATTCATGGCTAGACCTTTAGGCCCTTGACAAAGGTGTGAAGGCAGCATATGAAATTTTACACCTTGCAAATATAAGGACCCAATTTCACCCCTACCTAATCCACTCAATCCTAAAACCCTTACATAAGATCTCAACACATACAAAAACTGAGATCAGTCAACATTAAATTCCACCTTATATACTTAAAAAACTCACATTTATGAAGTTTAGAGTTTTCTCTATAAGCAAACAGGACCAAATTCTCTCTTTTATCAAACCATGGATCTTCAAGGAAAGCTCAAAACAGGGAGCTCCCATTTAACATAAGTAATCCATTCTTGAAAATAAGACATTCTAGTCCCAGCTACTTGGGAGGCTGAGGCAGGATTGCCTGAGCCCAGGAGTTGGAGGCTGCAGTGAGCTCTGATCATGCCACTACTGCTCTCTAATCTGAGTGACAGAGCAAGACTCTGTCTCTAAATAAATAAATAAAACATTCTAACACCACATTATTAATCCGTACCTATTTTCCCATCATTTTAAATCAGAGAATTATAATGCATTATATATCAATTCCATCCCTTCAACTAGCTTCACAACATTTTTCTCCAGTATAGAACTATATAGCACACAATGGGTTGGTGCACACATAACATCTTTCTTTGGCTTTAAAATTTTCATTGTCTCTTATTATTTTTCTCATTTGCTTAGTTTCTTTCTTTTTTTTTTTTTTTAGACAGAGTCTCACTCTGTTACCCAGGCTAGAGTGCCGTGGTGTCAGCCTAGCTCACAGCAACCTCAAACTCCTGGGCTCAAGTGATCCTTCTGCCTCAGCCTCCCGAGTAGCTGGGACTACAGGCATGTGCCACCATGCCCGGCTAATTTTTTCCATATATTTTTAGCTGGCCAATTAATTTCTTTCTATTTTTAGTAGAGACAGGGTCTCGCTCTTGCTCAGGCTGGTTTCAAATTCCTGACGTTGAGCAATCCTCCTGCCTCGGCCTCCTCGAGAGTGCTAGGGTTACAGACGTGAGCCACTGCGCCCGGCCTTGCTTAGTTTCTTTGTCCACAATTTTCTTCAGTATTTTTCCAACCTTTTAGGAACTCATTTTACATTAGATAAAAACATGGGCTACATACAAAGTACACTACGGAAAAGCATTTCCAACAAGAACACATTGGCAGGCATGGCTCACACTCAGCATGACGCTTTGATGACTCCTTTATCACCAGCAGCATCAGATACACAAATCCCCTTTAATGATACTTACATACATTTCAAAACATGTATAGATGATTCCAACGGTCTAGCAATTGTATCTGGAGTTTAACAAGACTCTTACTAGATATGTTAAAAAAATTGTATTGAAGTATATGCTTTCACTTCAATAAAGTTCTAAAAATAAGCAAAATTAATTTATGGTGTTTGAAGTCAGGATAATGGTTACAGTTGGGCAGGCTAGGTGGGCACTGTCTGAAAGGGGGGCATCTGACGTGCTCCTACTATTTCCTTTCTTGACCTGGTAGCACAGATGTATTCAATTTATGAAAATTCATTCAGTTGTACACTTACGGTTTGTATGCTTTTCTGTAAATATGGCATATCTAAATAAAATAATTCAAAAACTTTTTTAAAATGTCATATTGTATATTGGGAACACAAATCTTTCCTATAGCAAATTAGACGAAAAATCATTGTATTGAGAGAAATATACTTTTTCTAAAGGTTAAGTATTAAAATTAAAATCCATTGGTAAATGTTAATGGGGGGACATTATGCAGAGAATGCCTGCAGTTTTCTCAAGGCATTTCACTTTTGCTCTCTCCTGGCTCTTGACAGATTTTGTAGGTAGGAGATGCCTAAAATTAGTGTAAGAAGAGAAAGGCACACAAAACATTGGGCTATCTGTCCCCAATCCTCACAAGAATGAGAGGAACTAAAGCGGATTCCTCAGTGGAGTTCTGCTAAATAGGAAGTTTCAGAATAAGGAATGGATATGCATACATGAAATTGACAGTAGTTCAAAAAGGAGAGAGAAACATGAACTTACATGGGCCATGGTTTTAGAACTGTAAGAACTGCTCAGTATTTTTCAAGACTATTCTGTTGGAGAACTACAGAATCCAGACAAGCCACAGCTGAAAGAAGAAAAAGACACCATGAAATCAGATATGCTGCAGAGTCTCAAAATTACTTATGTTAATATGAACATTTCTCTTCCATTCCTGCTTCCAAACTACTCCTCACCACTATACTCACACCTATCCCATACCCACATAAATTGGAGGAGAGTATAGGGAGTTGAAGAAATACAAGCCCTGAAGAAACCCAGCTGACCAATGATGAACTTGGTGTAGAAGCCCAGATACTTCTGCAGAAGGATTTCTGACTAGGCCCCTATCTGGCAAAGAGGATCTGGTCCTTACAGTCGATTACTCAGACTTGTCTTGAGCAGTTCCTCCTCACTCCAGTACAACTTTTCAGGGCTGAGATGGGAACATACCATCCAAGTAGAGCCTCCTTTGAGCCCTCATGACCCTGCCTGACCTTCCTAAATACAAAGACTAACAGACCACACAGAGCCTGGCAGCTCCTGCCATTGTAAGGCTGCACTGGCCTTTCCCCAGCCAAGAAAACTTGCCACTCCAGTTTTCCAATCAGGACCTCTCATACCATGACATCTTTTGCCACCCCTTCTCTTTTAGTATCCAAGCTGGAGAGGAAAAGATTCATGATCTCTGCAGTTAGTCAACAACATTCAATGAGAACCTTTATGTGATGGGTGCTATATACACATTGTCAGTTGATCCTTAGTACTGTTTTGCACGGTAGTTCTTCTCTCCTTTTAATAGCTCAGGAAACTGATGCTCAGGGGTTAAATCAGGTAAATGGCAAACGTTGGTTTGGAATCCACATTTCTCTAAAAGGACAGTTCTCTTTCAACTTTGGTTTTTGCCTCTAGGATAGGATTTCTACTTCACTGAGAGAACCCTGAGCAAAGGGCAATTCACTAAAAAATAGACATAACTAGCAACCTTTCAAAAAATACTATCTCAGAAGATGGTGGAATAGGTCTCTCCAGCAATTGTCCCCCTACAGAAATATCAGTTTGAACAACTATCCACAAACAAAAATACCTTCATAAGAGTTAAGGCAACCAGGTGAGAGATCACAGTACCTGGCTGTAGCACCACAATAAGAAAAGACACATTGAAGAGGGTAGAAGGGACGGTTTGACATTAGCCTTGTCACCCTTCCCACTACTCCAGGGAGCATAGTGCTGAGAGATACTGTCCACTTGAGGAGAAGACAGGGAAGCGAGCATAGAAATTTGTCTTGTTCCCTAACATCAGGTCCACCACAGTAAAACCCAGCACCAGGCAGACCCCCATGACCCCAGACTCCAGGCCAGTACCCACAGACTGAGCCTCTAGACCCATCTCAGCATTAGACAGGACCACACAGCCCCAGGATTCAGGCTTGCCTGGTGAACTCCATCTCCAGGCCACCACTACCAGGCTGATGTCAGCAGCCCTTGGCTCCAAATAGTCCTCAACAGTAAGCAGCCCTCAGTGGCCACTGGCTGCAGGCATGCCCCAATGCCACACCAACCACAGTGGCTCCAGGCTCCTGGTGTGCTACATCCAACCACAGCAGACCCAGCATTAGGGACTAAACCAGACATACTTCCCAGAATCATTAGATGGGTTGACAGAGCTTTGCCAGACAAAGCCAGACTGTGAGAACTGGAATAAATATCTACTTCTTCAAATATGCAGACACACAGCCACAAGGATCAAGAACAATCAGGGAAACATGACATCAACAATTGGACAAAATAAAGCACCAATGACCAACCCTAAAGTAATGGAGATGGCTGAACTACCTCGCAAAGAATTCAAATAACTGTTTTATGGAAGTTTAGTGAACTTCAATAAAATACAGAGAAACAACTCAATAAAATGAGGAAAATAATAACCAGAATGAAAAATTAGATTAAAATAATTTTAAAAATCAAACAGAAATCCTGGAGCTGAAAAATACAATGAAGGAAATTAAAAATGCAAGAGAGAGCATCAGCAGCAGAATGGGTCAAGCAGAAGAAAAAAATTTGTGAACCGAACATGGGTTATTTGAAAATATACAGTCAGAGGAAGAAAAGAGAATGAAAAGAAATGCAGAAACCTAATGGGATTTATAGAACAGCATCAAAAGAGCAAATATTTGAGTCATGGGAGTTAAAAAAGGAGAAGACAAAGATATATGGGTGGAAAGCTTGATTAAAGAAATAGGGCTCACGCCTGTAATCCTAGCTCTCTGGGAGGCCGAGGCGGGCGGATCGCTCGAGCTCAGGAGTTCGAAACCAGCCTGAGCAAGAGTGAGACCCCGTCTCTACCATAAATAGAAAGCAATTAATTGGCCAACTAAAAATATATAGAAAAAATGAGCCGGGCATGGTGGCGCATGCCTGTAGTCCCAGCTCCCGGGGAGGCTGAGACAGGAGGATTGCTCGAGCCCAGGAGTTTGAGGTTGCTGTGAGCGAGGCTGACGCCATGGCACTCAATCTAGCCCGGGCAACAGAGTGAGACTCTGTCTCAAAAAAAAAAAAAAAAAAGAAATAGTAGCAGAAAACTTTCCAAACCTGGAGAAAGTAAAAATACCCAGGTACAGGAAGGTCAAAGGTCACTAATCAAATTCAAGACAAACAAGACTACCCTAAGACATATTATAATAAAACTGTTAACTATTCAAAGGTAAAGAGAGGGTCCTGAAAGCAGCAAGAGAAAAGAAGCAATATAGATAGCAGCAGACTTCTCAGCTGAAACCTTAAAGGCCAGAAGAGAGCAGGATGATATACTCAAAGTGCTAAAGGAAAAAACACTGTCAAACAAGAATATTCTACCCAGCAAAGCTGTTTTTCAAAAATGAAGGAGACCGTTTCTAGATAAAGAAAAGTTGAGGAAGTTCATCATCACCAGATCTGTCTTATAAGAAATACTTAAGGGAGTTCTTCAAGCTGAAAGAACACTAATGAGTAACATCTGAAAGTATAAAACTGGTAAAAGTAAGTACATAGTCAAATTCAGAACACAGTATAATACTGTAATGGTGATGTGTAAGTCACATATCTTTAGTATTAAGGTTAAAATACAAAACTAGAGGAGGGGCCAAAATGGTGGACTAAAAGCAGCCTCAGGGACAGTACAATGCCACTCTCAGGGAGAAGACTGAAAGAGGTGAATAGATGTCCACATTTGGATCAATCATCTGAGTGAGAGCACTGGGAATCCATGGATAAGAGGTGGGAGTGAGGTGAATGAGACAGAAGTGGGACCACCAGCTCAGCAGGACCAGAGGTAATGAGGGAAGGTACCCACATGTGGGAAACAGAGGAGAGAATCCCGGGCTCCACACTTTCCCTGTAGATACAGCAACCAGAGCAGCAGGAGGTGCCCACTATCACTGCAGGCCTCCAGACTGATATAGAAACCTGACTAGAGGCTCTGCAGTTAGCCTCTCTTCAGGAGGTTTACTTGCAGACTGTCCACATGATTAGAAAGAGGCAGCTCACAGGAGAAAGTAAGTGATTGCCAAATGCTCATGTCAATACCCACTGGAAAGCGAGGTGGGGGGGGGCTGGGGAGAGCAGAGTCTACCCTCATCACCCCAACATTCACTGGAAAGGATGGCCAAAGCACCAGGTCATTGGACAGGACATTACAGAGATTAAAGCCCAGCCAGCTAAAGACTAACTGGAACAAGCCTGTATAGTCCCACAAAATCATATCTATGGACTTGCAGAGAGGGAGGAAATTCCACAGGAACGGTTGGAATGCGATGCACCAGAAGGAGAAACGCTCTTTTGTAAACGGTTGAGTTCGAGCTAAAGGATTCTGAGGTGGATCCACGGGTGGCAGAGATTTGGAATGGCTGCTGTTTCCGCAGTGAGATTAGGAGGGGCAGGGACTAGCTGGAGATTGAGCGTTACCATGAGTGTTATCACCAGGGTGGCTTAAAAATTTGGTATCTCCAAGAATAAATGATAAAACGTGATAAAATGAAAATAGCAAAGCGAATCTAGAGCATCCTTGGTAAGAAAGCTGTAATCTCTCAAAGAGGGTGTCATTAATGACATTTTACAACTACTGCATAACCTGAGGAGAAACAACGTTTTCTATTCATGTTGCAGCTGGCTTTACCTGTCTCTTCCCTCCCAGACTAATTAAAGACACGGCTGTTTCATTGTTTAGTCCAAACTGATTTTCACTCTTTCACAGCCGAGCGAAGCAAATGTCCCCATGCCTGGAAAAATAAAAATTACATTTCATGGAACAAAAAGGAAACATAAACTCATCTTGACGTTGACTTTCACATACGCAAGAGCAATCGTTTCCTCCTTTCCCTTCACTTCCTAAAGATCAGCAGGATTGGGGAAGCGAACGGGATCTTGAGACATCAGGCCTTTCTCGGGGCCCAGCCTGGCTGACACCGGACACACCCCCGCTATCACCCCGGCTCCTTCCATCTACCACACACATAATCCAACAGAGGAAAAAAGAGGGAGCCTGGAAGAAAGCTGACCATTCCGGTACCCGAGGGAAAGGCCAGAGTGCACGAAGACCGGGCTGGACTCTGCCTCCGAGTTCACCTCAGTTTCCCCGGGAGGGAGCTCGGGGACGCTGCGCTGCTGAGACCTGCGGTTGTTCTCAGGCTGCGTCTTTTTGTTTAGGGGCCCTTCGCTCGGGTGCGTACCTCTAACTCGGAGCCATTCCGGGCCGCCGGACCTGTGCAGCTCTCAAGCCGCAGAGCAGAGGACGCGGCAGGGCACCCGATGCCCCGGCAGCGTCACAGACTCCACAGTCGCTGTGACTCGACTCACGCAGAGGTCCGCGCCGCCCCCGCGCCGCCCCCGCGCCCATTTCCTCAGTGCACGCGATCAACTCACCTCTCGGAGCCGACACCAGCGAGGAAGCCGGAAAGAGCTGCGCGCGGAGGCCTGTGGGAAATGTAGTCCGCGGTCGAGAGGGGCCGGTCCCCGCCCCAACGGGCTGCGCGGAGTGCGCAAGCGCGGCGCTGGAGCTCCGGGGAGCGGGCGTCGCGCTCCGGTGTGAGGGTGACGGCGGGCGGGAGCCCTCGAGGTTGCGTGGCGCTGGGCTTGGCGGGCCTCCGGAGTTGGGTTTTGTGTTTGTCGCTGAGGCGGTCCTGTCGGGGCTTAGAAAGAAGTCTTGGCACCAGCAGGCACCTAATATATTAAGCACACAGCAAGTGCTCAGTTGTATACACCCAAGTAGGGTGTGGCTATACAGCAGGTGCTCAATAAAATACCCCTAAGAACCTGGAGCTGGACCTAGGCCGCCGGTGCTCGCTCGCGCTCTCGCTGTCTTTCTTCATCCCTCCCACCCTTCCTGTCTTTCCGCTTTTTTCTTTCTCTCTTCTGCAGTTGGGAACGTATTCTATGAATGTCTGTTAGGTTAAGATGGTTGATATTGTCATTAGGAATTCTTTATCCTTGCTGACTTTAAAAATCTAGCTCTATTTCTGAGAAAGGGTGTCTTTCTTTTCCCCGTTCAGTTCTATCAGGTTTTGGGGCTAGAGTGCCGTGGCGTCATCCTGCCTCAGCTTGCCGAGTAGCTGGGACGACAGGCGCGCACCTGTAGTCCGGCTAATTTTTTTTCTTATTTTTAGTAGAGATGGGGTCTCGCTTTTGCTCAGGCTGGTCTCAAACTCCTGACCTCAAGTGATCCTCACGCTTCAGCCTCCCAGAGTGCTAGGATTACAAGTGTGAGCCACCACGCCTGGCCATCAGGAATCAAGCACTTTGTACACATTTTTCTATTAGCTATTCTGGGAGTTGTGTAGTGATATCATATTGTGGTTTTAATTTTTCCAGTTCCTTAATAATTAATGAATTTGAGGCCTTTTCATGTCTTCATTGGCCATTTTGATGTCCATTTTTTGAAGTGATTATTTGAGTATTTTCTCCATTTCCTATTTGGTTGTCACTGATCTGTAGGGGTTCTTTATATATCTGGATGAGTCAATTAAATATATATATTGTGAATATTTCTCCCACTTTGTGTTTTGCCTTTCCACTTTCCTAATGATGTCATTTGATTAAAATAGATTCTTAAATTTAGTATAATAAAATTTACCATTTTTTTTTTACCTCTATGGTTAGTGCTTTTTGTGAGCTAAGAAATTTTGCTACCCCAATGCAAGAAAGATATTCTACATTTTCTTCTAAAGCCTTTGTTTTACATTTTACAATTAGATCACTAATGTATCTGGAATTGATTTATGTATAGTGTGTGGTAAGGGTCAAGATTAATTTTTTTTATCAATATAGAGATGCAGTTGACCCAGTGCTTCTTATTGAAAAGACCTTCATTTCCCAACCACATTGCCAAGGAACCTTTATCACAAATTAGATGACCACATAGGTGTATTTCGGAGTCTTTATTTTGTTCCACTGGTCTATTTGTTCATTCTTACACCAATATCATACTGCCTTAATGACTATAGTACAACATATCACATTAACAAATTCAATGAGAAAAACATATCAATGTGCCAAAATAGCATCTGACAACATTCAGCAGGCATTTCTAATAAAAAAAGTTAAGTAGAAAAGAGACAACTTAGCTACAACAAAGTCTATTTACCTCAAACCTGGAGTAAACATTACACCAAGTAATTTCCATTAAATTGGAGAAAATGACCAGATGCCTGCTATCACCACTAATACTGAACCTTATTCTGGAGATTCTATTACAATAAAAATAATTAACAAAATAATCATAAATATTAAGGAAAAAGAACAAAATTATATCTATTTGCAGTTGACTCACCTGATTTCCTAGAAAACCAAGAGTCTAGTAAAAAATAAAGTTAAAAATATTATTAGGTAATAATGAAATATTATTTCATATGGATAACATTGTATCCATGTTTAAAATTTTAATATGAATATCAGAATACAGATTTAAGCCACAATATGAGAGAATATAAGTCCATCATTTATAATAGGTAAAAGGACTACTATCTAGAATTTATTTTTAAGAATCTCAAAATTCTTACATAAATTTTTTTAAAGGAACATGAGCAAAGACATAAAATTGGCAAGTTACAGTGTATAGCCAATAAACAGATGTGAAAAGATGCTCAACACACTATTAACCAGGAAAATATTAATACATACACCAGTAGTGTAGATATAAGGAAAAAATATTTCACTGGTTGAAGAGATTGTAAAATGATACCACACTGATGCTCTCCATTTTTATGGCAGTATCTAGTGAGGTTGAAAGTAAATATAAACTGTGACTGAGCAATCCCACTTTTTGATAAATACCTTAGAGAAACTCTTGCTTATGTACAACAATAAACACACAGATATTCAATAAGGCATTTTTTCACAGTGAGAAACTGTATATAACCTAAATATTGATCAATAAAAGATTTAAATACATCTAGTGTATATATAAAAGATAAGACTAGTGGGTTTTATATTCTATTGAAAAGTACCATTTTAAATTCAAAAAAAGCAAGCAGCTGGTTACAAAGCATGATGTGAGTTGTTTTCCTCACCATACAAGTAACCATACATCTGCCATAATGCTGACATTCCATCTTTGAAGTCCTTTTGGTTATGGCAGTATCTCCCAAAATAGAATCACATTTCTAAAAGGTATTGGGAATGAGAGTTCTATAGTGAAGTCTAAGATACCTGGGTTAGATAAAATGAAACATTTTGTTAGTTTTCTGATAGGCACTTAATGTGATTTTTCCCCCCAAGAAATACAGAGCTCCCATGCTTATTTGCCAAAATCATTTTCTTCAACTACCATTAAGTACTAGTGTTCTGTGGAACATACTTTCAGAAATTTTGAGTACATGTACTGTCTCCAGGAGACCTCTGTTAACATGAAAATGTAACCTGAGAGGAGAAACACAATGGACCTATTAGTAAAAACTAATTTTATTATAGCACTTAAAATACTCTTCTTTGTTATATTTTACTGCTTATAAATTAAAAACAATTTGAAATCCTGAGTGGGAAAGATGAATTATTCCAGATGATTGACTATTGACATCTGCCCAATCTGAGTAAAATGGACTTGGAGGTACAAATCTTATTACATGACTACAATGGCATAAATGAGCTCTGTTTAGAAATGAAGAGTTTTGGCAATATTCATTTTTATTTTGTGGAAGGTGCTATGGTTTTAATGTATCCCCCAAAGTTTATACCCAAGTTTTTGGGAGAAACTTGATCCCCAATGCAACAGAATTAGAGGTGGGACCTTTAAGAGGTAATTATGCCATGAGGGCTCTTGCCCATATGAATGGATTAACGCCCTCGTCACGGGAATATGTTTTTTATGGCAGGAGTGGGTTCCTTTTAAAAGGATGAGCTTGGTCCCCTTTTGCTGTTTCTCTCACCCTCTCTTTGCCCTTCCACCATGGGATGACACAGCAGGAGGCCCTCATAAGATGTTGGCCCCTTGAACTTGGTTTTCTCAACCTCCAAAACTATGAGCCAATAAATTTCTGCTCGTTATAAATTGCCCAGTCTGTGGTATTCTGTCATAGTAGCACAAAACAGATTAAGAAAGAAAATTGGTACTGGAGAAGGTGGTGTTGCTATAGCAAATACCTGCAAATGTGGAAGTGGCTTTGGAACTGGGTAATAGGTAGGAGCACAGACAGTTTTGAAGTCAATGCTAGAAAAAGCCTGTACTGCTTACTGTGAGGGGAGTGTTAAGGGCAATTTTGGTAAGCACTCAGAAGAGCAGAGCTGTGGAGAAAGACTGGAGCTTTAGAGATTAGTGGTTGTGATCAGAATGTTGATAGCTATATGGACAGTAAAGGGTGATGAGGTCTCAGATGGAAATGAAGAACAAGGTATTGGAAACTGGAGTAAAGGTGATCCTTATTATAAATTGGCAAAGAACCTGGCTGAATTGTGTACAAGCCCTGGGCTTCATGGAAGGCAGAATTGAAGAGTGAACTGGGATACCTGGCGCAAGAAATTTTTAAGCAAAATATTCAAAGAGCTGCACGGCTTCTTTAAACCACATAAAGACGTGAGACGAGAGAAATGATTTAAAGATGGAATTTATAGTTAAAAGGGAGCTGAATGGAAAGATTTGGAAAATTTGCAGCCTGGCCACTTAAAGAGTGAAAAGGCACGAGGAAAGCAAACCAACGGTGTGGTCAAGTGATTGCTAAAGACATTATACTAATACAAGGGAGCCAGGTGCTATTTATCAAGACAGTGGGAGAATGACTCTGAAGTTATTTCAGAGATCATCAAGGCTGCCCCTCTCATTACAGGCCCAGAGCAGAGCCTTGAGGCCAAGGTTTCCAGAGAGGCACCTGCAGGATATCAGCATTTGTTGCCCTGTGCTGCCTTGAGACTCTGCTCCCCACATTCCAGCATAATGCCCCTTGGCCACCCCAGCCACAGTTCTAACAGGCCCAGGTGTGGCTCAACCCACCACTCCAGATGGCACAAGTGGCAATCTTTGGCAGCATCCAAGTGGTGCTAATTCTGCAGGTGTGCAGAATGCCAAGGGCTATGGAAGTATGGTTTCCTCCACCTAGATTTCAAAGGATGTCTTGGACAGGCGGGGGGCCCAGTCATAGACCTGTTGCAGGAGTGGAGCCTCCTCAGAGAGCTCCCACGAGGGCAATGCCTAGTGGAGCTGCGGGAGCCAGCCTACCCCTGAGACCCCACAACTGTAGAACTACCAGTGTGCAACTCCCGTCTGGGAGAGCTGTGGACACAAGACCCAACCCATGAGAGACACTGTGTGGGATGAGCCCAGCAAAGTCACGGTGGCAGGGCTGTCCCAGACCTTGGAGACCTAACACTCACCCCAAGGTGCCAAGAAGGAGGGACACAGCATCAAGGAAGACTATTCTGGAGCCTTAAGATTTAATGTTGTTCGTGCTGTTGGGTTTTGGACTTACTTGGGACCAATTACTCCTTTTTTCTTCCCTGTTTCTTTCTTTTGTACTGGGAACGTCTATCCTATGCTTGTCCCACCATTGCATTTTGGAAGTAGCTACCCTGCCTGATTTCACAGGTTTGCAGCTAGAGGGAAATTTGCCTCAGCATGAATCATGCCTTGAGTCTTATCCACACCTCATCTAGATGAGACTCTGGATTTTTGTTTGTGCTGGAAAGAGTTAAGATTTTGGGGCAATTAGGACCAAGTGAATGTATTTTACATGTGAGAAGGACATGGATTTGGCGGGCCAGGAAAGAATGCTATAATTTGAATGTGTCCCCCAATGTTCATCTCTAAATTTTGGGGGGAAATGATCACCAATGCCATAGTATTAAGAGGTAGACTTTTAAGAGGTGATTAGGCCATGAGGGCTCTGCCGTCACGAATGGATTAATGCCATTACCATGAGAGCGTGCTCCTCATATAATAAAAAGATGAGTTCAGCACTCTCTTCCTCCCCCTCCCCCCTCCTTCTCTTTGCCCTTCTGTTGTGGGATCATGCAGCAAGAAGGCCCTCATAAGATGCCAGCCTCTTAATCTTGGACTTCCTAGCCTCCAGAACTGTGGCCCAATACATTTCTGTTCATTGTAAATTACCCACTCTGTGGTATTCTGTTATAGTAGCACAAAATGGACTAAGACAAAAGGTAAAAAAATTTGCATTGAATTCCTATTTTTTTCTATGTATTGTTCATTTATTTTGTAAAGTCAGTGAAGCTAAGATAAATGAGAATAAGAGAAACAATTTAAAAGATATTGGAGCTGAATCATGCCATTTTTTCCAGTACTGTTACTTTCTTCAAGTTAGGAAACCTAAAGTCTGGATACATAATTAACTGACAGCAGGTCAGACCCCTGGTTATTCCTGGTAAATCGTTTTATGTTTTATACTTGTTCAATTGAGTTCAATTTACTAGTACTTCATTTGGAATGTTTGCATGTATCTTAAGTGAAATTGGCCCAGATTTTGCTTTTTAAGGGGTATCCTCATCTAATTTTATTATTGGGATATTTGCCTTATAGAATGTTTTAGCAAAATTTTGTTAGAGGTTATCTTTTTTAAAACTTTTTATTGTCTGTGAAACTAAAGATTCTAGTTTTTAAAAAACAAGATCATAACTACATTTAATTTTTCCTCTTATAGATTGTTCAGGTTTTTTCTGGAATCTTGAGTCAACTTTAGTCATTTAGATTTCTCTAGATAATTCATTATATTTTTATATATATTGAAATACATGTATACAGTAATATATAACTTTAAAAATCTCAATATATGTAGCTATTTCATCTTTCCCATATACAAAGCTATAACTGAGTCATCTTTTTCCCTCAATAACTGCCAACTCTATATTAATAGTCTTTTCAAAGAGAACATCCTTGGCTAGTCTACTATTTATTAACTATTTCATTAATTTGTCATATAAATCACTTCCTGCTATTCACCTTACTTTTTAAAACTTTTTTTTTCTGGATTAAGTTAACTTATTTTTTTCACCATATTTATCAATTGCCTATTATATGACAGGCATTGTAGGTGTGTGAACACAGTAATGAACAAAACAAACACTGGTTTCTCAATCCAGGTTTTCTAAATGCATTAAGTTTTAAATTTTCTATCAAATAGAACTTTGGTGATTTCCCACAGATTTTATTTGTAGGCAACACATTATCATTCATCAGTGAATAGTCTAAAACTTCAGATTTTATTTTCTACCTTAAAAAAACTTTATTATGGAAATTTTCAGATATAAGTAAGAATAGTACAATGAACCCTATGTATACATTATCCAGATTAAACACTTACCAACAATTTGCCAATTGTGATTCACCTGATCCTTCACACTTTTTGTTTTTCTTAAGTATTTTCAAGCAAATCATAGGCATGACATAATTTTATCCTTCAATACTTTAGTATGGATCTCTAACACATAAAGACTTACACACACCTATAATGTCATAATCATGCCTAACAAAATGAATAATTACTTAGTATCATTTAATATCCAATCCACGTTTACATTTCCATAATATCTAAAAAATTTTCATTTATTTGTTCAAATCTGGATTGTATTGACTATATATTCTTATTTTCTGTATTCTTGATGTTCTGGTATTTGGGGCCTTGATCCAAGAGAGATTGCCCTTCCCAGGGCCAGCTAATGCACAGATAGCAAACATTCCCCTGCAAATATACCTCTGATACACAAACCAACCAATCCAGAGCCCATACTCCCAACTATCTCCTTTATCAAACGCTCACACACCACGTCAATATTCCTCCTGCTCTAAATCACCCCAGGGCCAGGTACTATTTAAGTAGGAATCACCTACTTCTCTGGGGTATAGGAATTTACCTATACCTCAGAGCCCAGCAAAACTTTCCAACTATCCAATCCTAAGCTTACTCAGTGTGCCTAACCCTGCCTTACCAATTCCTTCCCATGAAAACCCCAACAAAGGCTCTGGGCCATGCCATGCTCTGTCTTCATTCTTTCTGTCTCCTAGTAAGACGTGGTTGCTCCTGATGAGGCCCTACGTGGCATGCCAGGCCTCCTGTTTCTAGTGATCTGAGTATAAACTTCTTCCTTCATTTCTGTGTCTGCTTGTCTTAAAACAAATCCCAAGTACATTTTAACACAAGGCTCCTAATTCTCTCCATATCCTGTATTTGATTGATATATCTCTTAAGTCTCCTTTAATTTGTAGGATTTCACTTTTATCTTTTTTGACATGTATTGGTTAAGAAATTAGGCCATTAATTCTACAAACTTTCCCAAATTTTGGATTTGGTTGTTTGCTTCTTTGTGTCATTAATTTGTTCTTTTATTCTCCATGTTTCCTATAAACTGGTAATTAGATTTAGATACTGAACTGTAATTCTAAATCAATTTTTTGGGCAAGAATACTTCACAGGTGGTACCTTGTACATCCACTGCATCACATCAACAAATGCACAGTCTGGCTGATCTAACTTAGAGATGCTAATATAGATTAGTGGGTTCTGTCATTCTGCTCCAGCCATTATAAGCTTCTATCAATCTTCCACCTAATAGTCTTGACATGAATTGCTATCACCACCCAAATCCATTATTTCATAAGTTAAAAAGTGTTAATTTTCAAATTCTGTCATTACTTTGAAACTTAATAGCTGGAATTCTCTAATAATAAAGAACTTTCCTTTACCAACTTTTGGTTTTCTTAAAATACAGTTCATAAAGGAAAGGCAAGATAAATGCTCCATTCTTTCTTTATGAATATATATATATATATTCTAGTATATATTCTATATTCTAGTAGATTCTAGTATGTTCCATAGCTGATCAATGTATTTGGTTCAGAAAAGAAAAATCTATCAAAGGCTAAAGTTGTCATGAGAAAAGGACACAGGAGCCAATTTGAGGGGATTCCCATTGGCCAAAGATAGAACAGTTCATCATTTGAAACAAGCTAAAATGGAATAATTAAAAAAAATTAAGGCAGGAGTTATAATACAAGTGATTTTTAAATTTTCAAGTAGTTTCCTTTGATGTTATTCTTTGTTATTTTTTAATTAAATATTGACTGGTGCCAGAGAATGTAGATTGCAGGAATATCTGGGTTTTTAATGAACACATTGAAAAACAATTTCCTACTTTCAATATTTTAACAAGAATAAGTTATCTAAAGTTCAATAAGGAATGACTATTGGTAGAAGGCATTTCTATTATATATTCATTATGCCCATAGTCTTTAATATAAATTCTTAGGAGTAATACTAATGATGATAATGAGAGAGAACTTAGTGGCTTAAAACAACCACCATTTTATTATAGGTCATTATTTTGTGGGTCAGGAATTTGGGCAGGGCTCACCTGGTCATTCTTCTATATAGCATCAGCTGAGGTCACTCAGGGTTATTCGGCTGATGGGGTCTGGAGGATCCAAAACTATTTCACTTCAATATCTGGTGTCTTGGTAGATGTCTGGAAGACTGAGTTCAGCAAGATGCCCCTCTCTACGTAGTCTCAGAATCTCTCCATGTCGTCTCTTCACCAAAGTAGCCAGACTTTTTAACATGACAGTTCAGGGCTTGAGAGAGTATTTCAAGAGATGAAATAATGCTACCAGTAAAGCCTGGGTCCAGAAACAGCACAGCAGTACTTCTACTATATTCTACTGGGCAAAACAGTCACACAGTCTGTCCATATTTAAGGGAGGAGATGTAGATTCCACCTCTTGATGGAAAGAGTGTCAAAGAATTTGCAGCCATCTTTACCACACACACTTGTATATTATCATTTTACAAATGAAAAAATTATAGCGTAGAGCAGTTAAACATCTTGTTCAATATGACACAAGTAGGAAATTCATGGGATAAAGATGGTAAGTGTCTTTCCCGTGTGTTTTAATAATGTAATGTTTTTAGAACAAATGTGCTCAAGTTTCAGGTTTGAGTGATGGTGGAATACATTACATTAATACATTATTTTAATGGTATAAAACCTCTTATGCCAAGTCAGTTGCATGTATGGAACAAAACAGATTAATTACTACATTCACAGAATGCTCTATAACACAGGAATGAAAAGAATTATATTTTTGCATTATGAATTTTCAGATGATGGGTAAGGTGTGAATGTTGTCTAAAGGCCTTCTTACATTCCTTACATTCATAAGGTTTCTCACCTGAATGAATTCTCAGATGTTGAATAAGGGATGAATTAAGTCTAAAGGCCTTCCTACATTCCTTACACTCAAAGGGTTTTTCGCCAGTATGAATGCTCTGATGCAGGGTAAGTTTTTGGCGCAATCTAAAGGCCTTCCCACATTCCTTACATTTATAGGGTTTCTCACCAATATGAATACTTTGATGTTGTGTAAGTTGTGAAAGTAGTCTAAAGGCCTTCCCACATTCCTTACAATCATAAGGTTTAACACCAATATGAATACTCTGATGTGAAATAAGTTGTGAGTAACGACTAAAGGCCTTCCAGCATTCCTTACATTCATAAGGTTTTTCACCAGTATGAATTCTGTGATGGAGAATAAGATGATAACCACGACTAAAGGTCTTTCCACATTCCTTACATTCATAGGGTTTCTCACCTGTATGAATTCTCTGATGAAGTGTTAGTTGTTGTCGTACCCTAAAGGCCTTCCCACATTCCTTACATTCATAGGGTTTCTCACCAGTATGAAGTTTGTGATGGACTCTAAGGCCAGAGCTACACAAAAAAGCCTTTCCACAGTCTTTACATTCATAGAGTTTGTCAGCAATATTAAGTTTCTGATGTCGAGTAAGGTGTGCATATTGTCTAAAGGCCTTCCCACATTCTTTACATACATAAGGTTTCTCACCAGTGTGAATCCTCTGATGAAGAGTAAGTTGTCCTCGTACTCTAAAGGCTTTCCCACATTCTTTACACTCATATGGCTTCTCACCAATATGAATTTTGTGGTGTACTCTAAGATCTGGGCCACATATAAAAGCTTCTCCACATTCCTTACATTCATAGAGTTTTTCACCAGAATGAAGTCTCTGATGTCGAGTAAGGTGTGCAGTCTGTCTAAAGGCCATCCCACATTCCTTACATTCATAGGGTTTTTCACCAGTATGAATTCTGTGATGAAAAGTAAGTTGTTGACGCACTCTAAAAGCCTTCCCACATTCCTTACATTCATAGGGTTTATCAACAAAATGAATTCTCCTATGTGGAGTAACAGATGTGCGTTTTTGATAGGAGGATACTTTTTCAGATGGAATTTTCACTTGACTGAAATATTCCTCTTGAGGTCCCTCTTGTCCTTCAAATTTTCTTTTGGACTCCCAGTCATTTTTTAAAATGAGACTCTTAAGGCTGTGACTTTTAATTCTTTCCATTATCTTCCATTGGGATAAATTTATTTCACAAATGTCATTTTCTGAAGATACCTTCTTAGTCTCATACCTGGTCTCTAAATCTAAAATAAAACAAGAAAGCAAACGCATGCTGTTTTCTTTTTTCTGAAAGAAGTAAAATTTCTATAGCAGAAATAAAAGACAACAAAAGTAATAGTCAACCAAACTCTAAAATATTGTTATACAATTTTGGGAAGAAAAAAGCAAAAGCCTCAGGTAAAATGAGAGTTCATATGAAAAAGTAAGACTGGTGACTAAATAAACATTTTAAGTTAGTGGTTCTCAGATTGAAGTGTGGATCAGAATCCAGTTTGGGTGGTATCTAAACCTCAATATTTGTAACAAATATTGAGGTTTAGATACCACCCAAACTACCTGGATGAGATTCAGGGAAGTCCTGGGAGAATATTTAATATTCCCCATACAATAATTCTGGTGGGCATGAAAGGTTGAGAATCTATACCATAGTTTTTTTTTGTTTGTTTTTCTTAAGAGACAGGGCCTTGCTTTGTCACCTAGGCTGGAGTACAGTGGTGCCATCACAACTCACTGCAGCTTCAAACTCCTGGCTCAAGTGATCCTCCAATCTCAGCCTCTAGAGCAGCTGGGACTACAGGTGCATGTCATCACTCCTAGCTATTTTTTTGGAGATAGGGTTGCCCAGGCTGATCTCAAACTCCTGGCCTCAAGTGATCCTCCTGCTTTAGCTTCCTGAGTAGCTGGGATAACAGCCACCGTGCCCAGCCCTAAAGTTTTTCATATATTTTTATTCTTAGAATAAAATCAAACTCACAGTGGTTAACAGGGCCTCTGTTGACCTATATCACATCATCTCAAATCGATGTTCCCTTTACTCCTACTTCTATCTCTCAGGACTTTTCACAGTATGTTCCATCTCCCACAAATCTCCTGACTGGGCTCTTTACATGGCTGGCTCCTTCTGTTCCTGAGATCTTAGATTTCAAAAACCATTCCCTTTAAAGCTGACCCTACTGACAGTATCTAAATGTATTTTGTTATTCTCTATTCCTTGCCTTTATAATACCTCTCAATTTTTAAATTACATATTTATTAAATTTTCTGATTGTTATTCTGCTTATTCTTACCCACAAACCTCCTCAAGGACAGAAACAATCCCCACTTTACTTTCCATTATGTAATTATGCTAAGCACATAATAAGTTTTACTCACTTAATTCCCATAGTTATATACTTGTTCTGAATATATCTCTCTGCCTCCAATCTCTCACACCTTACTGCAGTGACTCTACTGAAATTATTCTTGACAAGGTCATCAGCATTCTCTATCATGCTAGTGCCTAGGATCAATTCTCAGTCCTCATTCTCTTACTCCCTCCATTGTGAAACATTTTCTTTTGTTTTTATTTTATCTCAGTGGCTGTTTCTTCTCTATCTCCCTTGTTGTCCCTTCTTTCAAAGGTCTAAATAGTGGAGTGTCCCATGAATCAATCCTCAAGCCTCTTCTCCTTATTTGCTTTCTTCTATTTGCATGCCTTCCCTAGTTAATCACATCGAGACCTATGGATTTAAATTCCAACCATAAGGTAAAGACAGCCAAATGTGTATTAGGCTGTAATCACTCTCTAAGTTCTGGGTGTACATATTCAACTGCCTACTCAACATCTCAAACTGAATAAAAGACATCTCAAACTTAAAATATCCCAAACAGAAACTCTTAATGTCAACTTTCCAACTTGCTCTTGCTGTCTTCCCCACCTCGATAAATTGTGCTTCCATTCATCCAATTGTTCAAGCCATCATCCTTACTTTCTACTTTTATATCACTTTTCCCACTCACTGCACTTAAAATTCCATCAGCATGTTATTTTGACAATATCTTCATACATATCATGAGTCTAACAGCTTCTTACTATTTCCTATTATTGCCATTCCTAGCCAAACCACCATTATGTCTAGTCTGAAAACTGACTCCATACTAGTTGTTCCTGCTTTTACATTCACCTAGAGTGATCATTTTAAAACACAAGGAGGTCATGGCTTCCAATTTCTCTTAGTGATTACATTATCTGGTTCTTGCCTCATCTCATTACTTTCCCTTCCCCCTGTTCTGGCCATAATGGCCTTCTTATTATTCTTCAAACAAGCAAGGATAATTCCCCACTCAGACCTTTTTTATCTGCTCATAATGCTCTTTTCTCAAAGGATCACATGTCTTAAGTCCTTACTTCATGTCTTTCCTTAAATATCACCTCCTCAAAAAAGTCATTTGTCTACTTTTCTGTATGTATGTTATACTTTAATAAAACTTAATTAAAGGAATAAAAGAAAAGGGAAGAAAATGAATGGTTTTGTTTAAGATGTCTAACTTTGAGCCAACAGTTGTCATTTTGGTTAAATGCTTCCTGACTAAACTGATATTATCTTATTCACTTGCAATCTCTGTATTTTACTTTCTTTGAATATTAATAATTGTAAATGTCATTTATTAATAATTACCTAGATGTGAATAAGGAAATAGGTTAGGATTGGGGGGAGGAAGCATGGTTTTCTTTCCTGTGGTAGAAGGTGAGCCGGAAGATATAACATTACACAGTGTGGGTGCTGAAATGGCCCTCTGGTTACAAAATAACAACTATTACCTAAAATGAGTCTGCTCAGACAGACCTGAATATACAGAGAACAAACACAAAATTACAACAGATGTGTTTATGTGAAGAATTTTAAGGAATGTCTTTAAACAAGAGTTGCAAAGAGATAAAGATAGCACAGAGGGATCAGATTAGAAGCTAAACCAAGGGATCATTCTCCCTACAGTCTATTACACATCCATGTTTCTTCCTAATGTGAAGATAGATAGATACATAGATGGAAAAGGCAAATAAGAATATTCTATCTTCTATCTATCTTCTAAAGAGTAACTCATATGAAACTTTAGTCACTGATAATACATACATTACAATATCAGTATACCTTTTATTATAGTCTTTGATTTCCCATTTAAAATTCTATGAGTTAAAAAACAGCTTCACTGATCATAACTGAAACAGTCTTTCCATCCCACACCATTCTCTATCCCTTTACTCTGCTTACTTTTCGTCATTGCACTCTCATTACCTGACATTATATTTTCTATTTATTTACAGTAAATATAATTTACATTATATTTTCTATTTATTTATTTAAGTTTCTCCTTCCAAAGTAAAGTCCATGGGGACAGGGACTTTATTGGTTGTTTACTACTGTATTGATAGTGCCTATAATAGTGCCCAGGTCAGAGGTTATCTAATCTATAAATACAAAAGAGGAAAGCAAATGAATAAAACATAGAATGGTTGTCAATATGAACAAAGAGAGTAACTCCTCACCTCATTCCCCTTCAAAGGGGAGGAAAACTGGAGAGAACAACAAAAAAAAGAAGTATGGTAAATGAGATAAATCTTTCAGTACCCTCAGCTAAACTTTAATTTGCTCCCCAGGTCTCAGACCTTTTTTCCTTGGGCCATGGACCTTTAAAGAGTGCTTTCTAAACAACATCAAAAGAGTGTGCTTCTTCTCCAATTAGTTAGGGTTTCCTGTGATAATGACTTCCCCCTACCCAACTGGCCCTCACTCACCTGGATATTGTCTTCTTCCTTTCCTCATAACTTTCCAGGGCTCTTTTCCTTGCTCCAATAAGGAAATCACATCTGGTTTAGAAATGAAGCATCCTACTTACAAGAAAAGAAATATAAGGTGACATGCAAATAAAAAATAAATTCAAAGTTACTTAGATTCAGTCTTGGTTAAATTTGCAATAAATTATAGGTCAAAATAGTGATTGATAAAGCCGGTAAAACAAAGAAAGGAAAGAAGAGAGAACATTCACAATAAGCTAACACAATATAGATCACAGAGGGAGGGAGAAGGTCTTTTAAAAATTTATATTCATACAAGTTTTTCTTCTTCAGAGGCAATACTGGTTGAGATCACAGACTGTCTGGTTCAAATCCTGCTTCTGCCACATCCTATTTCTGTGACCTTTGGCAAGTTACTTCTATGCTTCCTTTTCCTCATCTATAAAATAGGGATTATAATAGTACCTATCCTGGATGATTATTGTGAAGATTATATTAAATATATCTGTATCTAAACATTGCCTAGACCTAGAGTATATATCAAGCACTATATAAATTTCATTAGCTCTTAGTTATTGCTGAGAGGAAAACAAAAAGCTTCCTGGGACATTTACTATTACTTCTTGAGATATTCATACAATGTTAAATGCAAAGCTCTTGGATTTTTTTGTTAACAGCTTTATTGAGATATAATTTACATACCATAAATGCACCTGTTTTAAGTGTACAATTCAATGATTTTTAGTAAATTTATAGGGCTGTGCAAATATCACCATCATACAAATTTAGAACATTCCAACACACCCAAAATATCCTTCCTACTCATTGGCAATCAATCCTCATTCCTACTCCCAGCCCCAGACAACCACTGATCTGCTTTCTGTCTCTATAGATTTGCCTTTTCTGGACATTCTATATAAATAGGATCATATAATATGTAATCTTTTACATCTGGCTTCTTTCACTTAGCATTTTTTTTATATTCTTGCATGCTGTAGCATGTATCAGTAGTTTGTTCCTTCTTATTGATGAATAATATTCCATTGTATGGCTACACCAGATTTGATTTAACCATTTACCAGCTGATGGACATGTGGATTGTTTTCCATTTTAGACATTATGAAGAATGCTTGCTATGAATACATACACATCTTTATATAGATATATGTTTTTATTTATCTTGTATAGATACTAAGGAGAGGAACTGCAGGATCATAACTAGACCATCTTACATTCCCACTAGTAATGTACGAGAGTTGATTTTTCCAAATCCTCACCAACAATTATTTTATCTTTAAAAAAATGTTTTAATTGACAAATAATTGTATATATTTATAAAGTACAATGTGATGTTTTGATATATTTTAACATTGTGGAATGATAAAATCAGCATAATTAGCATATCCATCACCTCAAATATTTATCATTTCTTAGTGGTGAGAACATTTAATATCCTCTCTTGTAGCTATTTTAAAATATATAATACATTATTATTAACTATAGTCATCTTGCTGTGAAATAAAACACCACAAAAAAATTCTTAGATTTTTAATTTTCATTCATAAAAGCAGGTAAAATGGAATGTGTTTATTAACAAAGTAATGAGTTCTCTTGAATTGTAAATAAATCTTGTCGATCCTCATCTCTAAAATAAGGATAACAGTAGCTATCTTAGATGATTATTGTGAAGATTTTACCACTACATAAGTGATATGTTTTCTCTTCATAGTCAGAGAAAAATCAAGAAATAGGGTCTAGCTATTTCTCTTACAGGTATACCAATAAATAACAAAATATCTAAAGCAATTCTGAGTTCAAACACAAAGTGAAACCTGCTTTGACACCGGTAAGGCTATAAAATCACCCAGATTTCAAATCCAGCCCCTTCACCATTAAGGCCTATGAAGACCACTTAAGGATGGGGAAGATAAATATGCTTAACGGAGATGCTCTCTTCCAATGAAATAAATATCAAACCATTCCCTGGAGAATAAGGAGCAGAAATTTGGATAGTTTCTTGAAAGATATTCTTGGAAATTGAAGAGGAAAAAGCTGATGTTACAGAGAACAGAGTCTAAATTCCTAGAGGCAGATAACCTTACCCAGTGAGACCAAATTGCTGTAGTTCTCTAACATCACATCTCTGTACAAGTCTCTCTGTTCCAAGTCCAGGTATTCCCACTCTTCCTGAGAGAAGACTATGGATATGTCACTGAACATCACTGATCCCTGAAATGACAAACCATATATTATAATTAAAATGGAAGAAAACTTATTTTAAAATGGGAGGAGAAAAGATGGAAGAGATACTGCAGGAAATGGACCATACAGCAAGCAAACAGGCGTGGGCTGGAAGCCTATAACATAGTGGGTTAGGACATGAGTGTACCTGAAGCAGAGTGCCTATGTGTTCCTGAAGGATCATCCTGTTGCTACAGACATAGCCTCTTATCTACTCTGGCATACCTTTATAACTCAAACAAGTCTGGGAAAGAAAAAAAAATAATCAGTTTTCCAGTTAAATGAAATACTGTATATAAGCCTTCTGCCCGCTATATGTCTCCCCCATAAATTCTCAAGAAATGTAAGTTCTTTTATACTCTTCCCCTTAAAAAATAATTTTTTAAAAGCTCCCTACAATATCTTTATCTTAGAAAAGGATCTGAATACAATTAAAGAATTTCTTCCAAGTAAGTTTATCATAGAAGACCATATCATAAGCATTTTTCCTTGTTATGACAGATTCTTTAATAAACTCCTAAAAATTGTTATTTTATAGTCTATGTTATGGATATATAAGACTTAATCATTCTTCTATATTCAGATATTTTGGTTAGACAAAATCTTAAGATCCTCCTCAATTCTGAGAGTCTATGTAACTACTTATATATCTGGGTTATCTTCTTATCTGCTGTCACTTTCTATCCCTCACTGTATGCATTCCTTGCTTTTGAGTTAAAGGATACCATGCAGCATGATCCAGAATAATAAAGGTGTCATTCTAGACCAGCACATCCTATTCAGCTGTAGGTAGAATCTTGTTCCTGCTGTGCAGCTCTTAGGGATTCCAAGAGAAGATCCCTGATCTCTCTGTCTGCAAGACCCAGCCACGTTTTTATTCAGTCCTAAAAGCCTCACAAAGCATGTGATCTCACCATATACTATAGCTGAGGCCAACCAACAGCAACTCATATATTTGGAAAACTCAAGTCTAGAAAAGCTCAGTTTTCTTATGAGTGGTTAAATGGGCCCATCCTCTCTCATTAACTCAAAAGGAATGGTCAACCATCTCCTTTAAGGGATTACATTTCTGCCCCATTGCAGCTTTTAGCAGAAGACTGAGCACAGATAAGAAAATGCTGAACAATTTGTTCAATGAATACATGAACAACTGGAAAAAAGAGTGTTCGTAGAATAGGCATTATGCTTCATCCCTCACTGGATTTAGAAGAACTAGAAGAAGTTTCTTGGATGGGGCTCTGATAGGTAGGAAGTTTCAGAACAAAAAAACGGTCACAGGACCTTAACATGATAGTATTTCCAGAAGGAGAAAAAAATCAGCAACTTACATTGGCCATGGTTTAGAAATTCAAGAACTGGTCAACCAAGAGAAGCATAGAGTCCACAGAAGCCAGAGCTAGGGGGAGGAAAACAAGGCTATGAGATCAGATAGGCCTGAGAACTCCGAAAATGATTTAATATGACCTTTTCCCTCTTCTGATCTAACACACACACACACACACACACACACACGCACACACACACACAGGAGCCTGGACAAATCTAATCCCTCGTTAATTCCAGGACTGATAAGGGGGCAATTGATCTAAACCAGAATCTCCTTCAAAGTCTCCCAAGCCTGCTTGGATTCACCAAACATAAAGAGAGAAATTCATAAGGACCAAGCCTGGTAGCCACTACCACAAAATTGCTGCACTGGGAGCCCTGCCTGCTTGCAGCTAGGACGACAACTTTCAAACTCCTCTGGGCTCATAATTCTCTATTTCCAATCAGAATCATCCACATTCCTTTCCTACATGACTTCATTTGCCATTCTCTTTCTTACAACCAAAGCTGAAAGGCACAGATTCATGCTCTTGGCAGCTTGACAATAATAAATAAAATGGAGATTATGATTATATTTGTAAAGTATACACATAAATCGGCACAAAGAGGCACTAAAAGGCATCAACAGATAGAAAAAGATCTGGAAATACTGGTTATTTCTGCATTGTAATCTTGATTTTCTCCTTTTTGCTTACATTTACTTCATAATTTTATATGGCTGTATATATGCTTCAAATACATATATTTTTAACTTTATAGAAAGCTAACTTTTATTAATATATATTTTAACTTTAAGTAGATAAATATATATTTATTTAAATAGGTGAAAAAGATACTTTTTAAAGCAGCCATCCCTTGTACTTGGAGGAAAAAATTTGATACTCTAAAAACAGCTGCCATATTTTAACTGGTTTTGTTTATTTCAGGCCCCAATATCTGAACCAATTCTATGATTTGTAAGTTTGTTCATGTATGTTAGAGTGGCTAAACATTCCCAACTAATGCCTTGCTTCACCACTGTTACTTCTCACGATTTCTTCTTCTCCTTTTTTTTAAAGAGATGGTGTCTCATTATGTTGCCCAGGCTGCTCTCAAACTCCTGGGCTCAAGCATCCACCTACCCCAATCTCCCAAATAGCTGGGACTACAGGCACTCACCACTGTGCCCAACTTTCATGACTTTTTGACAATGCATTTATCTTGCTTCTAAACAAGTCATGTTAGCCATGATGCCCTCCAAAGAGCTGCTGAATCTTCTTGTCCTGTTAGTCTCACTTTGCATCAATATCATGAGAATAAAAACTATAAGGCATAATGCTTATTACATAAAATCCCTTACCCCACAGAAATCCCATGGATTGTGTATTATTTAGTCATAACCTGACAGTGCTTGCTATAATCAAATGTCTCTGTCCCATAAACTTTCAAGCTATGCCATCTGCCTTTTTCAATGACCTTTATCACACTTACCTTAGTCTTATTCCTCCATAGGCTTACCTACCTTGATAGATAGCAAACAACATAAGGATAATCACCATGCCATTTTGGTTATCGTATTTCCCCAAGTACTAGTATGGCATCTGGCATATTGAGAATAAAAATGTCTGATAATTCATTTTCCTAAGGAATTTATCCTTAGGAAATATTTCTAAAAGTACACAAAGTTTGGGACATCAGCCCAGGCAAAAGTTTACGTCTAAGCCCCCAAAAGCAAATAGAACAATAACAAAAATAAATGGGACTTAATTAAACTAAAAAGCTCTGCAGAGCAAAAGAGATAGTTAAAAGAGTAAATAGGCAACCTACAGAATGGGAGAAAATATTTGCAAACTAAACATCCAACAAAGGACTAATATCCAATATCTACAAGGAACTCAAAACAAATCAGCAAGTAAAAAAATCCTATTAAAAACGTGGGCAAATGACAATAACAGACATTTTTCAAAAGAAAATATACAAATGGCCAACAAACATATGAAAAAATGCTCAATATCATTAATCATCAGGGAAATGCATATTAAAACCACAGTGAAATACCACCTCACCCCAGTCAGAATGGTCAAAAACAACAGATGTTGGCTTGGATATGGTGAAAAGGGAACACTTACTTATACACTGTTGGTGGGACTGCAAATTAGTACAACCTCTATGGAAAACAGTATGGAGATTTCTCAAAGAACTAAAAGTGGACCTACCATTTGACCCACCAATCCCAATACACAAAGAAAATGTTGTCATTATATCAAATAGACACCTGCACTTGTATGTTTATTATGGTACAATTCACAATTGCAAAGCTATGGAATCAATCTAAGAGCCGACGAGTGGATAAAGAAAATGTGGTTATGTGTGTATATATACATACACACACACCCCATGGAATACTACTCAGTCACAAAAAAGAATGAAATAATGTATTTTGTAACAACCTGGATGGAATTGTAGGCCATTATCATAAGTAAAGTAACTCAGGAACAGAAACCCAAATACTACATGTTCTCACTTGTAAGTGGGAGCTAAGCCATGGGTACACACCGGCACACAGACTAGTACAATGGACAATGGAGACTCAGAAGTAGGGAGGGGGTTATGGGGTAAGGAAAGAATAATTACCTATTGGGGACACGGTACATTAATTGGTTGATGAGTATACTAAAAGCCCAGACATAACCACTATAATTCATCTATGTAACTATAAACCACTTGTACCCTTAAATCTATTGAAATTAAAAATAAATAAATAAAAGTACACAAAGATGTATATGCGAGGAAGTTCATCAAAGAATAATTTATGACAACCAAAAATCAAATATCTAACAGTAGGCAACAAGTTGAATAAATTATGTTCCACTATATGATAGCATACTGATAACACTGGTCCATATTAATTAACAAAGGAAGACAGATATTCATGATAAATTACTAGGTGTGACAGGCAGACTAAAATAATATACGTAATGTTGGGAGGTGGTAGACATTCATATATTAAAAATCCAGGTTTTGTTGTCAGGATTCAGGATATGAATCTAAACCCTGACACTTATTAACTGTGAGAATTTGGACATGTTACTTAATTTTCAATGTCTGTTTCCTCATAGATAAATTGGGGAATAGTAAATAACAGTATCTACCTTATAGAGTTGTTGTGAAGGTAAAGAACATAATACATATAAAACACTTAAAATGGCTTATTATAAGCACTAAATAAAAAGCAAAACATTACATGCCCCTTATTCCATTATTAATAATTTTATTAAAAATTTGCTATTTACTGATAAATTATCTTTAATAATTTTCTTTAGTAATTTTAATACTAGGATGCCATTTCCTTTTTTTCTTATAGTAAACCTGAGATTTTCAGGATTGCTCTTATAACACTGCCTGATAAATTTTAGAACTAGGCTTGAAAATATAATTCTTCCTAATTTATGATATTAGCGAAAAAAGATACACAAAAATCAAGAAGCAGAGCAAGGCTTCTCTTGCTCTCTCTATTCCTAGTAGCTCCAGAGAGACACATTCTGTATCATAAAACCAGCTCAAGAAATTTGATTTGATAAGGTATAATATTGAACACATTTTATTTTTTAATGTATTTTTTGAACACATTTTTAAAAAGCTCAATCAAGTATTTCTGTCCAACATGCCTAAATATTTATCACTATTACCACATTTTTCCCTATTATTATAAATCTGTCCTTAGGAGTAACCCTAAGCTACTTAAAAAAAAAATCTCTAATTCTGAAGAGGTATCTTACTTTATAAGTTGCCCTGATAATTGTTTTAATTGATGTCTCCACAATCTTAGAAGGTGTAAAATCTTGAAATGTTTTTTCAAATTAAAGGGGAACCCTTTACTCTGTACAAGTATAGTAATATAATAAAACCTATGACTGCACTAGGTTCCTTTTTCAAACAAAGTGTTAGAGGACTCTTATCTCTATCTCCTTAAATGATCAATTTTTGTGATTCTATTTTGGAGAACAAACACATATTCACAAGTGCACAAAAAAATGGAAAAACAAACATCAAAATAGTAATATTCATTAATTCTGTATGGTGGGACTATGGGGGCAATTTAAATTTTCTTTTTAAGTTTTTTAGGTTCCTGGAATTTTTTTCTTTTTACAATAAACCTGCATTAACTCGGTCATCAGAAACAAAAATTAGACTATTTTCAGACAAATAAAATTAAAAACAGTTGTGAAGAGGGAGTGCCTTCTAGTTGCTAAGAAAATTGTAAGTCTATAAGCCTATGACATGAGTGGGTTAAAAAAAATCAGCATGAAAATAAAAAAACAAAAAAATCAGTATGACAGAAATAAATAATATTCATCAGTTCTTTTACTTTTCTTCATCAAAAGATGAAGTGGGCTCCCTTTACTATCAAGATTCTTCTATGAATAAACACAATCAAGTATAAGCAGCATTCCCAAATTCAACAAAAGTAAACCAAAGCAGAAAGAACAGTATATAATACTTTATCCCTGCTTTTCTCCACTGAATAATTAATTACATTTTCATATTATAGTCCCTGCAGAATGTTTTAAAAATCCCTACTGTATTAAAAGGGATTTGTACATAATTAAAACTTTCCTGAGTGATCTTGTTCAAGTTATTGTTTAACATCGATCACATGCTTTTTTTCCTTCTCATGATTAACTGCATCACATGGATGGAGTATGGTGTATTTAATCATTTCCTGTTGCTAGACAATAATTTTGTATAAGGTTAAAAAGAATATTCTCAGATATTACAGTCTTTGATTCTAAGCCAGTGAATCTGAATCTTTTTGAGTCATGTTTGATAATCTCATTAAATTATAGACTTTCTTTCCAGAAGAACGGCATATTAACAGATACCTACAATAATTATACATACAATTTCAAAGGGTGTCTGGTCCCCTGAAAGCCCCAAATGAATTCAAATTACCTCTGATTGAGAATTTCTGTTCTAGATTATTTGAGCATCATCTGGCTCATTTATTTTTTCCTAGGAAATGCCTATCACAATTAGCTTGGTATTTTCATTTTTCCCTATCTATAGAAGGCTGATAGGGAATTGCCCCAAATCACCACTTAACAATAAATAGCTAATGTGTATTAAGTACTTATTAAGTATCATGAATTGTTCTAAGAGCTTTATACATAGTTATAAAAAGAAAGCTCACAGAAGTAACGGAAAGCATCTGCCAAATGGCTATGTGCATACAGGCACTAGGGAAGGGGCCTACGTATCAGTTCAACCGACAGGACATTTAAGGAGAAGGAAGCAAATGTTTCCAAGTCCTAAAAAACAAAAGTACATTTCACAGAACAAAGGAAATACCAACTCCCCTGGCGCTCCACTTTTAAACAGGCAACAATCATTCCTCCTCCTATTCACAGCCCTTTTTTTGAGTTCAGCGGGACTGGGTAACGGAATCTTAACATACCAGGTCTTTCCTGGAGCCCGGGCCAACCTGGTTAAATTAGGGCACGATGCCACTACCACATCTGTCCCCACCACCCACCACCCACACACACCCAGAGCAAGATGAGTGGGAGAGCACTGCTGACCCTTCCCGGTGTCAAAGAAAGGCCAGGGTCACGGATGCCCGGGACCGGAATCGGAGTTCACAAAAGCTTCCTGGAGGAAACTCCGCGGCTCTGGAGCGTGCAGATGGACTCCTCAGAGCTGTGAGTGTGTGTGTGGTGGGAGTCCTTCCGGGGGCCAACCCACGGGGACCGTTCGGTTCTGACATTCTTATCCCAAGATCGGGTCTGAGCCTTCTCGCCGGGAGTTTTCTCGGGCGCTCAGAAACTGACTCGGGGCCAGTCCTCCGCGGCTGGGTCAGCGTCTTCCCTCGCACAAGAGGCTTTGCACCGCGTTCGCTCACACAGATGCCATCAGGCCCGGCCTCACAACCGCACACAGTCCCGAAGATACACCCAGTCCCGTCACGCCCACGGACACCCGCAGGGACACCCCCGCCCTCTTACACACACTCGGGCCTGAGGCGCCGCAGAGCCTCCCTTCCCTCTCCTTACCCCTCCCCGGGCCGCGACGCTTTTCCCACGGATGACCAGGGCCGACGCCCCGGGGCCAGGACTGCTCGCTTGGGGGCGGGAACCGGTCCCGCTGTGACGCCCAGGCGAAGCTCCGGAGCCACCGCCCGGGTCAGTCCACAGCCCCCGGGGCCTAACGGGCTGCACGCGAGGGATACTGGGAGGGCTGGCCGCGCTCACCCAGTGCGCAGGCGCGGCCACTCCAAGGGGCGGAGCAACGGTTCCGCCCGTCTGTGCGCGAGCCCGCGAGCCAGTCCCGCCCCCGCGAGGGTGGACCGCGAGTCCGCTAGCGCGTGAGGCGGGCGGGCGCGGCGGGCGCGGCGGGCGCAGGCGGCTGGGGCGTTAAAGAGAGATGCTCGTGACTGTGGGTCTCCGTGGAGCCAACTGGGGAGCTCTGTGACCGAGAACGGCGCCGTGTCTGTCTTCAGGGTGGTTCTTGGTGGGATTCTTTCAACGGTGGTGGCTGGTTTGTGTTCGAGACAGTGCGACTAGGGGGACCGGAATGAGGGAGATTTTGTGACTGGAATTGTGTCGGGCTCTGTAGGACAGAGTGATGAGGGGGCCTGTGAAATAATGGGGTTGACTGCGAGTGCATGAGATTGTCTCTGTGGACATGTCTGTAACTGACTTTATAGTCACCTTAATGTGACACGGTTTTGATAGGTTTGTTTACCTTTTCGGGCCATCCTTGGAGATGGTGAATGTGAGTCACTCAGTGTGTATCAGAGAAATGATTTACAATTACATATTGAAATAGCACATGATGTGCCTGAGAATATCAATCTAAAATAATAAACTCCAAGTCATATTAGTAGAATCACTTTAAAGAAAGGAAATGCTATTTGCACCGCTAAGGAGAAATATAAGTGACTTAAAAAGCCAAGAAAATCAGGTTATCATTGTCTTTCTGACAGTAAGTGCTTTAGTAAGTAGAAAATGGAGTAACATACTTTAGATACTCAATAAAAAAATATAAGCTAATATTTTATATCCAGCACAGCAAAATAAGAAACTTTTATCAACACATGAGTATCAGGGACTATTGTAGGGTCAGAGAGACTTGAAAGACATGTCAAATAATAAAAAGGGAAGGCAAAACAGTGTTCAGAGATGTACATATGGTTAATAATATAATAAAGGAACAAGATTACTATAAAAGTTAGGGGAGTGGTAGTGATTACTTTTGGGAACAGGGAACATATAGGAACTTATGGATTATCTGGTAAATTTCTATTTCTTGACCTGAGTGATGGTTACAGAGGTATTTGTCTTATAACAATTAATTTAGCTATATTTATGTGGTTATATTTTATTAACTATATTTTTGAGTTTTTAAATGTTTTTCTATATCTCAGTTTTATTTTTACAATAAAAAAGGTTAAAAACACCCAAAAGAGTCTCAGGAATTATGACCTTTCCCTCCCTCAAAACATGTATACATGGAAGGGAAAAGGCATAAAAGTCAGTACCGTTGACTCTAAAGTCAGTACTGTTGAAGCCACTCACACCTGAAAATACTCATATTTGCTGGAAAACTATGTTCCAGTTTCTCAGAGAATGATGTCAGATGGAAGTATTGAAATACAAGAAGGAATGAAAAGCAATATACGAATTAGGGGCAGATGCAAATGAATATTGGTTTTTAAAAACAGTAATGTCTATAGGGTTAAAAAAAAGAGATATAAAAATACAAGGGAACACATTTCACCAAGGCAATAAGTCATTTCTTTTAGGACATACAAATAATAGTGATGAAAATAGGAAGCAGAAATAATCCTCAAAACTAACCCTTCTATAAAAATGAAGAAAACATGGTAAAAAGTCCTAACACCCAGCGTCACCAGATGTGCAACATGCAAAAGACAAGAAAATAGGTATAAATATTGTAAGGTAGGTATATCACCTTTATCTGCAGATTAACTATAAAGCCCAAAAGAAATCTATCACCTTATAAGCAGTACCCTAATATATGAAACTTTTATATATTACTAGCATATTTTAAGCATTGTGACACATTTCATTAGAGGGTATTGTTATTAGATATTAAAAGGTAAGGGGGATGAGGAGTTGTCAAAGAAATTTTAAGACATACATGTATTAATGAATATCTACTCAATGTCAATTGTTCATTCATTTGGGATACTCTGTATTTAAACTGAATAAAATTCAAAGTATAATCCCAATGAGTTTTTTATTGAGACTAGATAAAATAATTTAAAAATCCTTATGAAGAAACATTTGTCTTTATTTCCAAATAATAAACTATACATTAATAATATATATCTTTATTTCCAAGTAATAAAAGTTACTGAAAATTGTCAAAGATTGGTGAAATATAGGGAACAAAAATAGATGTGATGATTTGAGTACTTAATAATGACAGTATTTTAATTCAGGAGAAAGATAAGGAATCTTTTTTTCTGTACCTCCTCTTCCCCCCAAGATGAAGAATTTAATAATTACTTCTGACATAATTGGTTTTATTTCTGGATAGAAACAAATCTTATACCTGACGGATAGTATATATAATAATCAATTCCAGATGGATTAAAATATTAAATTTGTATTTATACATATACAGAAACACACATGAAAAACTGCACTCTTTTCCTTTATTTTCTTGCCCTCTGAAATTTTTCTAGAAGCAAAACCTTCCTGAGAAACAGAAAACATTGGAAATAACTTGGGAAACCTATTTTATAGAAATAAAATAGACAAGAATACAAAAATGTTTATTGCAGCATTATTCTGAAACGGCATAAAAAGAGGAAACAGTCTGAAACATCACAAGTGGGGAAATGGTTGAATAGGTATTGGAACAAGCATACTGTGGAAGATACTGTAACCATTAAAAGATTTAAGTTAAATCATCATCTATTGACTGGAAGGAATATCCAAAATGTACAGTTGAATGTAAAAAAGCAAATTTCATAGAAACGTATAAAGTATCATCCATTTTTTGTAAAAAACATAATCAAATAATTTGTATGTTAATGTTTGAACATGAAGAAATATACACAATCTTTAAATATTATTCAGAAGAAAATGGACAAACAGGGAGGGAAAGAGGAATGGAGAAGGACAGAGATGATGATTTTTTCTTTTTACTTTATGGTACTATTTCATTAATTTGGGTGCAAATGTACTACCTCCATAATTTTAGATGAGGAATTTAATAAAAGATTTAAATATGCACACAAAATTAAATTTCATTTGGCAGTTCTCATTTTGATAATAATGCAAAACATTAGAACAGAAAATTCAGTTTTTAGTAATTCAACTGCAGACATTTGCTCACTCTATTTTTCTCAAATTTATTATGAAATATTTTTTACCTCCTTATGCCTGTACAAAATAAAGTAACTCAATGTCCAAAGAAACCTTTCTTATATAGGATCTAAGAGAAAAGGGAGTGGGGCATGATAAGACAGATCTAAGGTATCTTAATATATGAAGTTTCCTTCCACAGAACAGTGACAGTTCACTGTAGGGAGGTGATTGCTGAGCATGAAATTTGAGGCACAATAAAGGGCCATCTCAAAAACTACCCTAAACCTAAACAAAGCTAAACTGTGAGTTTTTTTTTTTTTTGAACTTCAGAATTTCTTAAGTGACTTTTACTAGGTTTCCACACTATAATGGCAGACTTGAATATGACTCACAAAGGCTAAAATATTTACTATCTGGCCCTAGGGAAAAAGTTTGCTGACCCTTGGTTTAAAAACTGTAAACACAATATAAAATTACAATGACATATTTGCTGCTATGGCAAAATCGTGATGGTCTGGTTTTATTTTTGATAGGTTAACTCTTTCAAAATTTTTATTTCCTCCTGTGTATGTATACATAGCTCAAGAGCCAATATATTTTCTTTGTCCCTCACAATGATTTTTTAAAAAATTTGATTGGCCATTTAAAAATCAGGAGCGATTGAACATTTAAAAAATGTAGATTTCTGGATTTCCTCACAAAATCAGAAGAAAAATAAGGCCTGTGTTTCCTCACAGCATCAAACAGATACCTACACTGAAAAATAGCTTTCTTTTTTGTATCCTCCTCATTCATTTCTGACATCAAAAGTATGTTAGAATGGTAAAATGAGATGTCTACTTCTATATAATTGAAATACAGGGTTTACCAAAAGTCACCATACATAAGGAAAATGGGAAATTGTAGCTAAATGTACCTTTATTTACAAAATATTCATCACAAAGTTTTATAAAATTTTTCCTTTGCATGGAGAATTTTGTGACACCCTGTAGTTCCTTAACACTTGATAATGTTTTGCTTAAAAATAAATTGGACTTGGTGCTTCATGTGCAATAGCTAATTGATCACATGCTAATTTTTTCCTGTTCTCTTTGTTTATGACAGTCTTCTAAGAGTTCTAATTATCTTTAAGTCAATACTAGTGATTTACATTTTCCTAAAAAATCATTGTTTAGGTTCCCAAATGTATCAGACAAAAGTATTCAGTATAACCTTTTAAATCTATAAGGTTTCTATTTCCCTCTATCCATTTTCAAATGTAATGCTGTTTATTTCTCTTTTTACACTTTTTTCTTCATCAGCATCACCAATATTCTGTCTAAATTCTTGTTTCTTTTTATGATAGGTATTTTATGATATAACAAAAAGGATACCAGTCTGAATAAAGTTCTTCCCACATATTATATTACTCACATTACTTTCCCCACCAACGCCTAGGATCATTTAATGTTCAGTAGGAAATCAGTGATGATGGAAAATTTTCTTAATTCATTACCCTCAAAGGGGCTTTCTTCAGTTAAATACCCTGTCTAATAGTAAGTAAGGTCTGCAGAAGTTAAAAAGCCTTTCAACAAATAATACTGATGACAACAGTAAATATAATAACAATGACTAACATTCAATATGCATTTATTATATGCCAGGCACAATTTAAGCACTTTATGTGTCTTCATTCATTTAATCCTCACAAAACATTATGAGGTAGGTATTTTAATGATCCCTATTTTATAATTTCTAATGAGATATATTATCTATTAAAAACATAACAAAAGATAATATAAAATACAAAGATGTACCTAGGGAGAATGTCCATCAGGGACATGTATTTTGGCAAAATATGTGGAGGAGACTATGATGTCCATCAATAGGGATTTGATAAATGGCATACACACAATGAAACACCATGAAGATAGTAAAGTATCTCTATTTACTGAGTGGAAAGTTGTTCATGAACATCTTTACAATAAGAAAGCCTTAATCTTATAAAGAGAAAAAAGAATAAGCCATCTTTAAAAATAAAGAGGTCAATTCTCTCAGGTATTAAAGGTATTTTAAAAATAAAGATATTTTACAAACCATGATATAAACTGATAAATTTTACAGTCATATAAATTGAAGATGTTTTAAAATATTATGAATGTAACAATTATAGGCAAATTGGAGGGGGGAATGAAAATCACAGGATTACATTTCCACATAAATTCTCTGATGTTTAAGAAGATTAGAAAGGTGTCAAAAGTGCTGTCATTTCCAATATTTGCTAGACCGAATTATCTGATGTCAAGAGAAATATGAGCTTTTATTAAAGAGCTTCCAAAATGTATTCTATCCATATGGTGTTTCTCCAACATTATTTTTCATGAGCTGAATAAGCTGTAGTCAACAAATATGTTTCCACATTATTCTATCTAGAGGAATTAATAACAAGATGAATTCCATGATGTTGAATACTTTTTAGCCATAATTAAAAGCCTTCCTATACACTTCATATATTCTAGTTTATCACCAGTACAAATTTTGATGCTGAATAAGTTGTGAGCCATAATTAAAGTTCTTTCCACATTCCCTATATTCATATGGTTTCTCACCATTATGAATTCTATGATGACTAATAAGTTGTGAACTCTGAGAATAGGCTTTCCCACATATCTTACATTCATAGGGTTTCTCACCAGTATGAATTCTCTGATGTCTAGTAAGGTCTGAACCAGAACGAAAAGCCTTTTCACATTCTTTACATTCATAAGGTTTCTCACCTGTATGGATTCTTTGATGTTTAATAAGTTGTGAGCTCTGACTAAAGGCATTGCCACATTCCTTACATTCATACGGTTTCTCCCCAGTATGAATTCTCTGATGTTGAGTAAAATTTGAACCACTACTAAAGGCCTTCCCACATTCCTTACATTCATAGGGTTTCTCACCAGTGTGAATTCTCTGATGTCGAGTAAAGTTTGAGCCACTACTGAAGGCCTTTCCACATTCCTTACATTCATAGGGTTTCTCACCAGTGTGAATTCTGTGATGTCGAGTAAGGTCTGAGCCACAAATAAAGGTTTTTCCACATTCCTTACATTCAAAGGGTTTCTTGCCAGTATGAATTTTCTGATGATGAGTAAGTCTTGAGGGATGTCTAAAGGACTTTCCACATTCTTTACATTCATAGGGCTTCTCGATGGTATGAATTATCTGATGAGTAGTAAATTGTGAGCCATGTCTAAAAGTTTTCCTATATTCTTTAGTTACACAGTATTTCTCTTTATTATTAATGATTTGCTGTAATGTAAAGGATGGATGCTGACTGAAAGTAGGCATGTCTTCATGAGTGAATATCATTTGACTGAAATGTCCCTCCTGAGAGCCATGCTGTTTCTCAAACTGGCCATTACATTCCCAATCATCTCTGAAACTAGAGCACTGAAGGTCATGTTTTGTAAGGTTTTCCATTATCTCCCACTGGGCTGACTCTATTTCATAAATTTCCTTCTTCAGAAATAATTTCTTGGTCTCACATCTTGATTCCAGAACTGAAAGAAAATATGAAAGCAATCACTCATATTTTTTTTTTGTTTAGGAGAAATAAAACTTTAATTAAAATTGAGAATTTAACCAAATTAAAAAAAAGGGATGAGGAAGAAAGAGTGATAGCGAGGTCACATCAGAAGATGAGGATAGTGTTTAGGGAAACAAAGGAAATCACTGGTTCCAAAACATTGCTATAAATCAGAATTACTTTGGGAAGCTTGCTAAATACATACAAGCCTTAGTCTTATCTTCCTTGTTACAGGATGACTCTACTCATACACTCCCCCACACACAAATTATCTCAGCATATAAACACTTAGACGTATAATAGTAGCTAACAGTATGAACTGTAAAATAAGGGAAATGATCACACCTACTTAACAGGGTTGTTGTTCAGGATAAAAAAAATATACCTAATGGAAAATTCCCAGGGATTGACAAACTATGGCCTATAACCCTACACTCATTTTTATAAATTAAGTTTTATTAGAATACAACCACATTTTTATATATTGTCTATGGATACTTTTGAGCTACAATGGCAAAAATAAGTATTAATATTTATGACAGAGACTGCATGGACTGCAAGCCTAAAATACTTAGTATCTGGACCTTCAAGAAAAAGTTTGCTAGCCCCTGGTTAGATCTGCATTGTCCAATATAGTAGCTGCCTGCTACATGTGGCTATTTAAATTTAAAATAACTAAAATTAAATAAAATTTCAAATTCAGTTTCTCAATCACACTATTCACATTTCCAGTGTTCAATAACCAAATGTGGCTAGTGGCTCTTGTACTGGAAATCATAAATATAGGACATTTCCATCATCAACCAGTTTTCCATTGGACAGCAGTGGTCTAGACTCTGTAATTAGAGGGCCAGAGATTTTCAATGAATAAGGAAATAGAGGATGGCAATCTAAAGGCCTTGCTTAAGAAAAGGCAGCTGTTGACTGAACACAGTATGAGTGATAGAAAGGGAGGATTCTTTTGTGGATAGATATGGTCTGTGTTGGGGTTTGATGAAAATACTGTTTGCCTTGGAATTTTGAGATGCTGACCTCAGGAGAAGAAAAATGGGGTCTTAACAAGTGCATGAGCACTATGGTAGTGACTACTGACTGACAGGAAAGGCCTTTGTTGGTTCAAAGAGAAGGGAAGAAAGTAAACTGGAAGGCAGTGTATTGTATTGAAAGATCAAAGGTACTAGATTTAGTATATGAGTTTCAAACTCAGATAATTATAAGCTTTGTTTTCTTGGGCAAATTAGTTCATCTTTCTGAGCCTGCAGTTCTCTAATACAATAGGAATGATAATTCCTATGATTGTTGTGAGGATTGGGAAAAATGTATGTAAAGTACTTGGTATAAAATAAGTGAGAGATAATACTATGGAAGAATTTCTACACAAAAATGGGGATGGTAGGCAAGAGAAGGGTTTTGAAGACGGCAACTAGGGACCCAGAGGGAAAAGCTCAAGCCAAAAAGGTGAAAATCATTCTAAGTACCATCTTCTTCCTCTTACTCCCAAACAATCATTCAGCAAATTCTGCCTAGCCTTACTCCTAAACCTCTCTTGAAATACTTCTCTTCCTTCTCTATCCAATACAATACCTAATACAAAACATCTCTCCCCTGGAGTCTTAGACTCCTACCTAGTTTCCCCATTTGAGGTTTGCAATCCTAAATATGTATCATTAGAAAGACATTAGCTTGCCACTGCTCTGCTTAAAACCAGTGGCTTCCAATACAATATTGCGCTTACAATAAAAGCCAAACTCTTTAACGTGGTCTACAAAGCTCTGAATAATCTGGTTCCTGCCTGCCTTTTCAACCAAATCTCTCACAATACTCTCCTTTGCTTTCTAAGCTTCATCCTCACTGGTTTTATTTTTCAGTTCTTCAAGTGCCTCCAGTTCTCTGTCCCTCTCAAGGTCTTTCCAGCTACTTGTTCTTAAGTCTAGCAGTGTTTTCTTTCTTTCTAGGCTTTGATGAATAATGTTCATTTTTAAAATCTCTACCTTAAGGTCATACTTTTCAAGGCCTTCCCTGATCCCTAAATTATGCCTCACCTGTATTAATAATTACCCTTTTAGTACTCTGCTCTCCTCCTTAACAGGATTTTCACAATTTGTAATTATATATTTATTTGGGTTCATGTAACAGGTTTTTTCCTCACTAGATCTTAAGTTCTATGAAGTCAAGGATAAAGGGCAAGGATAATGTCTGTCATCTTCCCTAATGTGTATTTAACTCTGAGCACAGTATCTGCTACATATTGGAAGATCAACAAATATTTATTTATTGCTTCAATCAGCAAGTGTCTAATTGTATACTTCTTAATAAAAAATGTCCAGAACTTACATCACCCCTCCCCCAACTCCAGGCAGCCCCACTCAGAGAGGGACTTCTTCAGATTGGGGAAAAGAGATGACAAATAGCTAGAGATTTTACCTGATAACCCAGGGAATCCTCCCTTATCTTACCAAAGCCCACCAAGGTGGTGTATCTAGGAGTTGGCAAGAGTCATAGTGTTCATGGGCTTACAGTGCCCCCTAGTGTTGATATGGCTGCAATGACCAAAGGCTTAGATCACAACACTCCATTCATTTTCAATATGTAGAAAGCTTTCTCAAGGATGGTCACAAACAAGCCCAGACTGTGGTGAATGGAATAAATATCTAACTCTGCAATGCCCAGACACTGAGATATGTCCACAAGCGTCAAGAACGGGCTGGGCCTAGAAGGATGGATGGGTGGATGGAAAGAACGTGAGCAAGGTGAATGGTCAGGTGAAAACACCTGCCCAAAGCAACTTCTTTGATGAGTGCAAAGGTCAGTTGAAAATTCCCGAATCCTGAGCCATTCTCTCCACCATCGCCTTCTGCGGCTCAACAGGAGGAGCAGCTATCATCTCCTCCTCCTCTTCTCCCTCTCAAAGGGGATTTCTCTACCTTCCCTAGGAAACCATCTGCTTTTTAACATGGCCTACGAGAGGGTCAATCTTTATGGGGATGAGATTTGCTAGAACAATGGAATCTTCTTCGAACTACCCAGCCTTTTCAATAGGAGCCCCTGCTCAGGTGCATCCAATACAACCCACACCTTTACAATGGATGACTAATTCGCCCATCTGGATACAGCAGTGGCCTATTAAGCAGCATAAATTAAAACATTTAAAATCTCTTGTCCAGGCCCAACTTAAAGCGGGACATATAGACCCTTCCCCGAGCCGATGGAACACTCCTGTATTCGTCATACTTAAAAGAATAAGTGGTGTTTACTACAGGACCTAAGAGCTCTTAATGCTATTATAGTCCCGATGTGGCCTCTACGACTGTTTTTCCCAGCTGTCGTTAATTCCAAAAGATCGGCCTTTGATTGTAATTGATTTAAAAGACTGTCTTTTCACAATTCCTCTAGTGAACCAAGACCGGGAAGATTTGCATGTTCTGTTCCCACTTATAATAATGCCCATCCAGTCGACAGGTATCACCGGAAAGTCTTTCTGCAAGGGATGTTAAATAGTTCCACGATTTGTCAATATTATGTTCATCAAGCCCTGCTCCCTTCTTGGCGCCACTTCCCATCTGCTATCATCTATCACTATACGGATGATGTATTATTAGGAGCTCCTACTCAAGCAGAATTATTATGATTGTTTGCTTATGTACAAACATATACTGCCGTCCACGGGCTGGAAATTGCCCCAGACAAAATACAACTTACCCAACCCTGGCGCTGTCTTGGCTATCAACTTTTCTCGCATTCACTGTGACACCAACAAATAGCAATCTCCTTCCCTTCTACCCAGACACTACATTCATTACAACAACTTTTGGGACATGTGAATTGGATACGTCCCACTTTAGGAATTATATTCCACTAATGCCTTTAAAAATGCCATAATGCCCCATCAGTTCTTTCACCAAAACACTTGAACGGTTATTAATTTCCCATTACACAGAAACAAGCTAGTCACATTATACGCGCCTGCTCAGCTTGTGAGGCTGTACAAGATTTGCCTTTATGACCTGGGGTTAACCCTCCCCGCCTAACTCCTAACTCACTCTGGCAAATGGACGTTACTCATTTCCCTGCCTTCGATATCTACAGGTTAATTGTTGACACTTACAAATGATTCATGCCACTCCATGTTCACGATTTTATCTGATAACCCAGGGAATCCTCCCTTACCTTACCAAAGCCCACCATAGCGTTCATGGGCTTACAGTGCCCCCTAGTGCTGATATGGCTGCAGTGACCAAAGGCTTAGATCACAACACTCCATTCATTTTCAATATGTAGAAAGCCTTCTCAAGGATGGTCACAAACAAGCCCAGACTGTGATGATTGGAATAAATATCTAACTCTCCAATGCCCAGACACTGACATATGTCCACAAGCATAAAAAACATCAATGTAGGAGCTGGGCCTAGAAGGATGGATGGATGGATGGATGGATGGAAAGAACGTGAGCAAGGTGAATGAAGGGTCACGTGAAAACGCCTGCCCAAAGCAGCTTGTTTGATGAGTGCAAAGTTAAGCTGAAAATTCCCGAATCCTGAGCCATTCTCTCCACCATCGCTTTCTTCAGCTCAACAAGAGGAGCAGCTACCTCCTCTCCCTCTCAAAGGGGATTTCTCTTCCTCCCCTGGCAAAGCATCCACTTTTCAACATTGCCTACGAGAGGGTCAATCTTTATGAGGACGAGATTTGCTAGAACAATGGAATCTTCTAGCTACCCAGCCTTTTCAATAGGGGCCCCTGCTCAGGTGCATCCAATACAACCCACACCTTTACAATGGACGACTAATTGCCCATCTGGATACAGCAGTTGCCCATTAAACAGGATACATTAAAACATTTAAAATTTCTCGTCCAAGACCAACTTAATGAGGGACATATAGGACCTTCCCTGAGCCCATGGAACACTCCTATATTCATCACACTAAAAAAGAACAATAAGTGGCGTTTACTACAAGACCTAAGAGCTCTTAATCCTATTACAGTCCTGATGGGGCCTCTACAACCTGGCCTTCCCCAGCTGTTGTTAATTCCAAGAGATTGGCATTTGATTGTAATTGATTTAAAATATGATCTTTTCACAATTCGTCTAGTGAACCAAGACCGGGAAAGATTTGCATTTTCTGTTCCCACTTATAATAACGCCCAACCAGTTGACAGGAATCACCAGAAAGTCCTTCTGCAAGGGACGTTAAATAGCCCCACTATTTCTCAATATTATGTTCATCAAGCCCTATTCCCTTCTCAGTGCCAGTTCCCATCCACTATCATCTATCACTATATGGATGATGTAGTATTAGCAGCTCCTACTCAAGCAGAATTATTATCATCATTTGCTTATGTATAAACATATACTGCCATCCATGGGCACATCACATAATATGTGCCTGCTCACTTTGTCAGGCTGATTGGGGAAAAGAGATGACAAATAGCTAGAGATTTTATCTGATAACCCAGGGAATCCTCCCTTATCTTACCAAAGCCCACCAAGGCGGTGTATCTAGGAGTTGGCAAGAGTCATAGTGTTCATGGGCTTACAGTGCCCCCTAGTGTTGATATCGCTACAGTGACCAAAGGCTTAGATCACAACACCCCATTCATTTTGAATATGTAGAAAGCCTTCTCAAGGATGGGCACAAACAAGCCCAGACTGTGATGATTGGAATAAATATCTAACTCTGCAATGTCCAGACTCTGACATATGTCCACAAGCGTCAAGAACATCTATGTAGGGGCTAGGCCTAGAAGGAAAGATGGATGGATGGATGGAAAGAATGTGAGCAAGGTGAATGAAGAGTCAGGTGAAAACACCTGTCCGAAGCAGCTTGTTTGCTGAGTGCAAAGGTCAGCTAAAAAATTCCTGAATCCTGAGCCAGTCTCTCCACCATCACCTTCTGCGGCTCAACAGGAGGAGAAGCTACCTCCTCCTCCTCTCCCTCTCAAAGGGGATCTCTATTTCTACCCTGGGAAACCATCTGCTTTTTAACATTGCCTACAAGAGGGTCAATCTTTATGGGGATGAGATTTGCTAGAACAATGGAATCTTCTAGCTACTCAGCCTTTTCAATAGGGGCCCCTGCTCAGGTGCATCCAATACAACCCACATCTTTACAATGGACGACTAATTCGCCCATCTGGATACAGCAGTGGCCTATTAAGCAGGATACATTAAAACATTTAAAATCTCTTGTCCAGGACCAACTTAAAGCAGGACATATAGACCCTTCCCCGAGCCCATGGAACACTCCTGTATTGGTCATACTAAAAGGAACAATAAGTGGCATTTACTACAGGACCTAAGAGCTCTTAATGCTATTATAGTCCCGATGGGACTGCTACAACTTGGTCTTCCCCAGCTGTTGTTAATTCTTTTGATTATAACTGATTTGAAAGCTTATCTTTTCACAATTCCTCTAGTGAACCAAGACCAGGAAAGATTTGCATGTTCTGTTCCCACTTATAATAATGCCCGTCCAGTCAACAGGTATCACCGGAAAGTCCTTCTGCAAGGAATGTTAAATAGTCCCACGATTTGTCAATATTATGTTCATCAAGCCCTACTCCTTTCTCGGTGCCAGTTCCCATCTGCTATCATCTATCACTATATGGATTATGTATTATTAGGAGCTCCTACTCAAGCAGAATTATTATGATTGTTTGCTTATGTACAAACATATACTGCCGTCCACGGGCTGGAAATTGCCCCAGACAAAATACGACTTACCCATTCCTGGTGCTATCTTGGTTATCTACTTTTTTCACCTTCCCTGCGACTCCAACAAATAGCAATCTCTTTCCATTCTACCTTGACACTACGTGCATTACAACTTTTGGGACATGTGAATTGGATACGTCCCACTTTAGGAATTATATTCCACTAATGTCTTTAAAAATGCCATAACATCTCATCAGTTTCTTTCACCAAAACACTCGAATGCTTATTAAACAGTTTCCCATTACCCAGAAACAAGCTCATCACATAATACGTGCCTGCTCAGCTTGTCAGGCTGTACAAGGTGTGCCTTTATCACCTGGGGTCAACCCTTGTGGCCTAACTCCTAACACACTGTGGCAAATGGACGTTAGTCATTTCCCTGCCTTTGGGTGCCTTCCATATCTACAGGTAACTGTAGGAATGATTTGACACTTAGGAATGATTCATGCCACTGCATGATCGGGTGAGCGTGTCTCCCCTGCTATCACTCATTTGTTAAACTCCATCCTTATCTAGGGCTTCCTCATACTGTGAAGACTGATAATGGACCCTGTTACACCGCAACTGCCTTTCAGACTACTTTACAGGACTGGAACATTCGCCACATCACTGGCAATCCATGTAACGCTACTGGACAGGCAGTTGTTGAGCGGACCAACCAAACCTTAAAAAATTATTTGGAAAAACAAAAGAGGGAGTATCCTGCCCCTCCACAACAAAGATTAGCAAAAGCATTGTACACTCTTAATTTTTTGACTTTGTCCAGTTTCCAGCCGTCCTCCACCCTGGTCCTTAGTCATTACACCTCCTTTTCCGTTTCCCAGCCTGAGCCCCGACAGAAAGTGTGAGTGCAGGGATGGGACTCCGTAGGAACCTAGGACGGCCCTTTTGGTGTGTTAACATGGGGAAGAGGACATGTTTGTGTTCCAACTTCTACAGGTCCCGAGTGGTTCCCTTCCAGACGGGTTCGCCTACATCATGAGCTGGATTTCACAAATGAAACGTCTCTCCTTCCAGCTGCTGCAGATGGGGATCCTACCGTGACAGACACGTAACACCACGACAGCGCCCGGGATCATGTGGGGTCAATTGAGACAACTAGAGACACCAGCCTCAGCTATGATAACACAATTGGGGGCTCCTCCTACCCTGGGGAACACTTTTCTGGCATATTTGGCTATGGTTGCCCGTAATGGCAGTCAGATACCCCGAGGGCTGCTTTGCAACCTTTTTCTCCTTTTATTTCTCCCAGGCAGTACAGCCACAGTTTACTGGATTCATGTTTTAAACCCTACTATATTTAAGGCCCCTAACATGGTGGGACTCAGAGATCCCTCTGTCTACCAATGAGTCCACATGGACTGGAGGAGTATGGTTGCCTCCACGTTCCTGGCAGAGAAATGGAACAGACTGGCTTAATATCACAGTCAGTGGTTTATTATTCCCCTAATCTTCCTGTGTGCATTACCAACTTACACAGTACAACATGGTGCATTCCCATGACCACCCCAAAATGTCTATATTATCAACTGGTCGTGTCTGGTCTTGTCATTTTCTGTCTCTTTTATTTTCCAGGACGGATCCGCCAATTGATGACCTCCCAACACCATTATTAAGAGGCACTGGCTGAAGCTTATATCCCTCTTTCTCCTACTCACATTCCACCTCTAATTTTAAATATACAAAAAGGGGGGCATGTAGGAGCTGGGCCTAGAAGAAAGAAAGGATGAATGGATGGAAAGAACGTGAGCAAAGTGAATGAAGGGTTGGGTGAAAATGCCTGCCCGAAGCTGCTTGTTTGCTGAGGTATATAATGAATGTACTTCAAAATAACAAAGACCACACAGGACAAACCCACAGCTAACATCATCCTCAACGGTGGAAAATTGAAAGTTTTTTTCCTAAGATCAGGAAAAAGACAAGAATGCACTTGTGTTCAACATTTTACTGGAAATCCTAGCCAGAGATATTTGGCAATGAAAAGGAATAAAAGGTATCCAAATTGGAAAGGAAGAAGTAAAATTGTCTGTTTGCAGATGACATCTTATATATAAAAAACTCTAAGGATGCCACTATAAAACTGTTAGAATAAATGAATTTAGTAAAGTTGCAAGATACAAAATCAACATACAAAAATAAGTTGTGTTTCTACACATTAACAATAAAATATTTGAAAATGAAATAATCCTTTTATAACAGCATCAAAAACACAAGTTACCTAGAAAAAAAATTTACCCAAGGAGGTGGCACTGAAAACCATAAAACACTGATGAAAGAAATTGAAGACTCAAATAAACGGGAAGTTATTCTGTGTTCATGGATGGGAAAAATTAATACTGTTAAAATATCCATACTATCCAAAGCAATTTACAGATTCAATGCAATCCCTATCATAATTCCATAGCACTTTTCTTGGAAATAGAAAAAATGATCCTAAAATTCATATGGAACCATAAGAGACCCTGAATAGTCAAAGCAATCTTGAGCAAAAAGAAGAAAGCTGGAGAAATCTACATCAGCTGGACTTCAAAATATATTACAAAGCTACAGTAATCAAAACACCATGGTACCAGCATAAAAACAGACACAGTGACCAATGGAACAGCATAAAGAGCCCAGAAATAAATTCACACATTTATGGTCAATTGATTTCTGACAAAGGTGCCAAGAATGCACAATGGGAAAAGGACGATTGGTCTCTTTAATAAATGATGTTGAGAAAATTGTATGTTCACATGCAGAAGATTAAAATTGGATCTCTTATAGCACTCCATATACAAAAATCAACTTAAAATGGATTAAAGAGAATCCTTGTACACTTAGTGTGAATGTAAGTTGATATAGCCATTATGTAAAATGGCATGTAGGTTCTTTAAAACCACCATAGGATCCAGCAATCCCACTTCCAGGTAGATATCCAAAGGAAATGAAATCAGTATGTGGAAGAGATATCTGCACTCCCATGTTCAGCATTATTCACAATAGCCAAGATATGGAATCAATGGATGATTCGATAAAGAAAATGTGGTATGTATGCATGTATTTTATATATATAAAAATATATACACATACACACACATATACAGTGGAGTATTGTTTAGCTTCAAAATGAAGGAAATCCTGTTATTTTCAACAACACAGATGAAGCTGGAGGACATTATGCTAAGTGAAATAAGCCAGGCACAGAAAGACAAATATTGCATGATTTCATTCATATATAAAATCTAAAAAAGTGAAACTCGTAGAAGCAGAGTAGAATGATGGCTGCCAGTAACTGGGGAGATGGATGAGGTGGTGAGGGAAAGGGGACAAAGTTCCAGTTTTGTCAGATAAAAAAGTTCTGGAGATGTAGTATACAGTATTACATACTAATAGTATGTTCTACTATGTTTGTATTACTAATGTAATACTAGGACAGCAAGTATGGCTAGGACAACATCTCTGGTTAATAATACTGTATTGTATACTTGAAATTCATTAACAGTAGATCTTAAATGTTCTTACCACCCCCACATATGTAATGGTAACTATGTGAGGTGATTGATATGTTAGCTTGATGATGGTAATCATTTCACAATGTACATATATAGTGAAACATCATTGTATTTTGCAAATATATATATAAACTTTCTATTTGTCAAATATACCTCAATAAAGCTGAAATTGCAATGAATAATTGAAAAAAATTTTCAGAGAAAGGAGATGGAAATGGTGACAGAAAATGACAAGTCACAGGGAAGCAAATTTTACATAGGAAATAAAATAAGTATAAAATATGAGTTCCAGAAGAATATGGCAATGATGCAGAACCAACAATAACACAAATTTCCAGGGCTGATTAAAACTCTGATTATTCAGATGGTTCCCTTCTGTGCCAAGAAGTAGTTAAGAGGAAAGAATTTAAATTAGCTATACGTTGGCATAACTTCTGAGGTTCAAAGAAAGAGAGAACCCATTAAAGTAAAAACCTAGTGACTCTAGTTGTATCCTACACACACGTTTGTGTTTGGTGTTGCTCCCACAGTTCTCTAAAGTTTTGAATTTGTTACCAGATTTGAGATATAAGGGTATTTAACATAGAAATTTGCATTTCTGGTCTTCGTTGGAGAGCTCTCTTATCTGGCAGCACTGGACCTCCATTGTTACATGACAGCTGCCTCCTAGACTTAAAAAGTGCTTACCCCTTTGAGACCGGATACAGGCTCTCTCATTAGCTGTCTCCACTACTGTGTAGTCCCACACAGACCCTAAGGCCAGACCCTCGGCTGTCATGTACATTTGCAATATCTTTTTTCTTAATTTCACCTTCATTCCTGAAGGATATTTTTATTAACCCAGAACCTAGAATTCTGGTTAATTCTTTTCTTCAGCACAATAAGTTACTATTCCACTTTCTTCTCTCTTCCAAAGTTTATGAAGAAAAATCCAGTCATTCACATCATTGTTCCTCTACAAGTAATGCATTATTTTTCTACAGTGCTTTCCCTATTTATTTTGTCTTTAATTTTCAGCAGCTGATTATCATGTGTCTGGGTATGGATTTTTCTCTGGGTTTATTCTATTTGGGATTGCTGAGCTTCTCGAATTGGTATGTTATATCTTTCATCAACTTTGGAGAGTTTTCAGCCATTATTTCTTCAAGTATTTTTTCAACCCTGCACTTTCTCTTCTCCTTCTGGAACTTCAATGACAAAAATGTTAAACCTTTTGTTGTTGTTCCACATTGGCTGTATTCTTTTTAATACAGAGGCTGTATTCTTTTTAAAATTTCAATTTTTTCCATTGTTATTCATATTAGCTAATTTCTTTTGAACTATCAAGTTCACTAATTTTACTCTATTATTAATATTTCCATTCTGCTATTGAGTTTATCCAGTGCTTTTTATTTTACCTATTGTTATCTTTCGGTTCTAAAATTTCCGTTTGTTACTTTTATTTTATTTTTTTTTGCTTTTATTTCATCATATAATGGGGGTACAGATAT
>VBSM01003212.1:3095984-3115610 GCA_008086735.1 Cheirogaleus medius
ATGACAGGCACATGCTACCACGCCTAACTAACTTTTAAAAATATTTTTTGTAGAGATGGGGTCTCACTATCAGCCCAGGCTGATCTTGAATTCCTGGCCTCAAGCAATCCTCCCACCTTGCAGAAGTGCTGGAATTACAGGTGTGAGCAACTGCACCCACCCTACTTATTCCTTTTTAATCTCTGCAGCACCTGAGTATCTCACCCTTGTAAGAAAATCAGTAAATATAGGTAAAAAGTATGAATGAATCACGAGGGTATGAATTCCTACATCTAAAAATACCTAGTTAAAAAAAATAAGTCTTTAGCAATGTAGAAAAAAATATATTTCAGGAGACAGTGATGCTTTTACAAGACTAAATACAAAAGAGGATGAGAAGCTGGGATGGAAATGGACCCGAAATATGGATAGAAAGCAATATTAAATATTATTAGAGAGGATGGAGGAGGGCACCAGCTAGTTAGAATTGAGAGAAGTACAAGAGGAAAACAGCAGGCAAAGTAGTATGTTAGGTAAAGGGAAAAGGTAAGATCATTTGAAAGCTCACGCTGAGAAAAATCTTAAGTTTGCACAACAGGCCTAAAGCTTTTGAGGGGAGCTTCCCAAATAGCATCTCAAAGATGCAGTTTCTATGCTGATCACCTGGGTCGGTATCTGCTGTGCCTCACTTACCTGGCCACTGGCCTCTTGTCAGCTCTCTGTGAACCAACCAGGGATCCTTCCCTTGCTCCAAGTAGGAGATCACATTTGGTTTAGAAATAGAATGTCCTGCTTACAAAAGAAATAATGAGACAAATTTAAAATGAAGATGTCCCAGAATTTAAATCCAGTTCCTTCATTGCAAAGAAAGACATGACATTACAGAAAGAGTCAAAGAAAGGGACGACAGACTTATAAAACATAAGAGAAGACTTGAAACATGCCCCATAATTCAATACAGCTTCCTTTTTCTAACTCTACAATATTCAGAACATTCATGTGAGAACAGGATGTAGAAATCCAACTGGTTTCTGAAAGGTAGGTGAGCATTTCACACTGGGGAAGTAGGCCTTCCAAGAGCAGAATCTGAATTATTATGGACAGACGTCCTTACCCATTGAAACCAGGTTGCTGTAATTCTCCAACATCACATCTCTGTATAAATCTCTCTGATCATCATTCAGGCATTCCCACTCCTCCTGAGAGAAGTCTATGGACACATCACTGAACATCACTGACTCCTGGAACAACAACCATGTACATGACTTGATTAATGAAAAGAAATGTTTTTGTGAAGGAAAGAGAGAAGAAAAAAATTAAGGTAGAGGAAGTGAAATACAATGAGCACATGAATGTCTGGGACACAAGTGGAGGACCGTAAACAAATAAGCAAACTGAATCACTATGCTTCCATGTCATTCTGTTTCCTCCAGATGAAACTACCTAAGTATAGTAGTACTTCCATTATTCAAACAAGGCTGGGAAGGTATAAAATTCAGCTAAGAGGAGCTTCCTAATTAAATGAAATTATATATACAATGCCTAGCACAATACTTATCATATAATAAATCAACAATACATGTGATCTTCTTTCTCCCTCCCCTTTTCCCAAATAGCTAAGAGTAAAATTTCAGAATAAGGGATAAAGACAAGATTTTAAAAGCATCCAGAGAGGAGAGAAGGTCATTTAAAAGGCAGCAAGAATCAGTGGGACAATGGAATTCTCAAGAACATCTCCAGAAGCAAGAAGCAACAAGAACAACTCTTCAATATTCTGATGGAGAAAATAAATTCTGACCTAGAATTGCATAACCAAACTATCATTCTGTTGTGAATGTAGAAAACAGATATCTAAGGACTTGAGTCAATTTCTTAGGAAACTACTAGAGGATGTGCTCCACAAAAATGAGGGAGTAAACCAGAAAAGACAGTGACACGGGATTAAGGAAACAGGTAATGTACACAGGAGAGTTGTGAAAGAAAATCCAGGAAAAACAACAAAAGAGAAGTCTCTGGAAAACTGTGAGCAGGCCTAGAGAGTAACCAGACCAGATGGGAGCAAGGAGAAAAAGGGAATAGGGAGGAAAGTCTCTATGCTTAAAAGGAACTGATGTATTTGACCACACAAAAAACTTACTGATTGGCATGTGGCAGTGATACTGGAGATTTTGAATTAAATACATGAACAACTAAGCAAATGGGGGGAAAAAAAGCAATTAACTCTAGGAAAATGAAAGGTTATATAGAATAAAGCCATGAGTTGGCTTGGCAGAGAATGATATTTGCAGCCATAATAATGTGTACACTATTGATTTAACCAAAAATGGTGATATAATTAATAGCAAAGTCAGGAAAAAAGGAAAGTACAGCATGGGAATACAATGTTCCTTTTCACTTTGCAGTAAATCAAGAGATGAGTAAAATGTAATTAAAAAACCACATCCAAGAGTTGAGGGCATTGGCCTTTTGGTAGTAGGACCGGTGACAGGGCAAGACTGGAATCATACTACTTTCCTTGCAGACATGTATAAAATGACATTTAAAAATACTGTATTTTAGAATATTAAATTTGCATATAATTTAAGACTCTGATCAGTCTCATGCCCCACTATTAATACAATAAGAATTATTCCTTGTTACATCAAATGCTTTTCATAAGCACGTTTTTGTTTCTCAATGAATAATATTCTATTGTGAGCATATATATGGCAACTTTTCTTTTTTAGAGACAGAGTCTTGTTCTGTCACCCAGGCTAGAGTGCAGTGGCACAATCATAGCTCACTGAAGCCTTGAATTCCTGGACTCAAGTGATCTTCCTGCTTTACCCTTCCAAGTAGCTGGGACTACAGCATGCACAACCATGCCGGGCTAATTTTTAAAAAAATATTTTGGAGACAAGGTCTCATTATGTTGCCTAGGCTGGTCTCAAACTCCTGGCCTCAAGTGACTCTCTTGCCTCTGCCTCTGGAGTCACTGGGCTTACAGACGTGAACCACTGTACCTGGTTCCAAAGCTTTTCTTTTGCCTTTAGACATTGAGGCTGGAGGTGATCTTTAATGACCTCCTGACCGTTGGCCCACTCTCATTTATGACTACCCATTGCCCAGCTGTAAATTGCCCTTGTAACTGAGCTACAGAAAATTGATGGAGGATGATCCAGATTCACACAATGGCATCACTGATGTCACTTTTTCATGGATGCTTAGTGGGGTACCAGAGCTTTGGACCAACCATTAGTCATACTCTTAAACCTAAAAGGCTCATAGATCAGGAGATCTTGCCATGTACTAAGACTGAAATCAAACAAATACATCACACATTAAATTCTGATTGGAAAACCAGGTCTGTGGAGCTAAAGCAGGGCTTTTCCATATGAGGTTTCCCTAATTACTCATTTCTATTCCATTAAATCACTGTCCAAGAAAATTAGATTCATTAATTCAATCTGAGGAACACATTTCTGTCCTATCATGATTTCTGGCAGAAGTCTGAGATGGGAGATACTGAAGGACTTAGTAAATGAGTATGCAAATATTATTTAAAAGAAGAGAAAACTGGAGAGGGCACTGGGTTGTTTAGGAGGAAATGAGGGTCAAGTTCCTAAAGGAGGACCCTGTAAAAGAAATTATTCCAAACCTGGTCTGGGTCAGATCATTTTTACATTATATAATGCATAGTCTCTTTAGGGGAAGAAGATAGGCAATTTTCTGAAGGATTTTAATCTTATTAAAACTTCTTCAGAGAAACTTGTTATCTAACCACTTCGCTGACTAATAAATAGTTAACTGTAAGTTAAAAGTATAAAATTTCTAACAATGATCATTTAACTACTTATTTTTTCTATTAGTTGGCCTATTAGAGAACTTTTCCTTTACAGCAAGGGTTAGAGAACTTTAGCATTGCTTATAATAACTAAACCGTCTGAAAAGTTTGTTTTTTCATTTTGTTTTTCAACACCAAAAAGCATCATGATGAGGAAAGCAAATGTTAACATGCACTAGGGGTAAAGATGACTCTATTTGAGCAAAAGGACACAGTATCTCACCTGAGCCATAGCTTTTATATTTGTAGAAAAGGACCTTCTCTGGGTTCTTCTTTTGGAAAAGGGTAGAGCTGAGAGAGGCAAAAGAAGATACATGAGACCCCCACATGCCTCCCAGCTCCCAGAATGATCATTTCCCCCCTGTTCATGCCACACAAACAAACACTTGAGGGGTATCAGTGAGAAGAATGGGCAAATGTCTCATAAACTCCAGCTCCAAAGATGCCAGGTTTTGACTGGAGCAGGATGGATTTGGTTAACCCAATATGGCTTGGAGAACATAAACTTGTATACACACACACACACAGAGATATGAAATTTTTTTACTCAAATTATAGCATATTATATACACTGTTGTAAACATTGCTATTTTTACCTATTAATAATATATCTTAGAATGAATCCCAACTAATATATATTGTGCTACATGATTATCTTAATAGCTACACTGTATTCCATTAAATGGATATACCTTAATTTATTCAGCTAATCAGAAGCCTATGATCATTTGAGTTGTTTCCAGTCTTTCACTATAACAAACAATGCTGTAATAAATATCCTTGTGCATACATTATTTTACCTGTTTATAAATTCTGAATGATTAATTCCTAAAAGTATAATTGCTCAAAGATTATATGCATTTGAAGTTTGGATATACCTTGGTAAAAGCAATTTTCAGTGTGCTTGGACTGTATGATCAGGTCTCAAATGCTGACCAAGAAACACCTATCCTGCCTAGTTTGAGAAGAATTTGGGGTTTAACAGGTTTTGGCTTAAGATAACTGAAACTCAGAAAATCAAACAAAATAATAATATTGAAACCTTAGGAAGATACTAAAATGAGCATAACAGTAACAACAAGAAAGAAGAAAAAAAGTATAGAAATAGTGTAGAAATGGACTCAACTCACATCACTGATGCTCTAGAGTAGCTTTTGACCACAAGGATAGTAATAAAACTTGTAACAATTATCTGTATTCTTTATAAACATCTTTACTTTAAGATGTTTAAAGTGTCCAAAAGAATAAGTTACATTAAAATACTAATAGAAATCTAAATTGCTTAAGGAGAGTAACTAAATTAGTGATCAGTGTTTAAATGTTTAAGAAAATTTTGGTTTTTTGTTTATTATATATAAGAACTTATAAACTGAACATTATACAGACTATAAAGAGCAGTGAACATTTTTCTGTATGCACAAAGCTCCTTGATCATTAAACAATTTATCAATTATTTCATGTAAAACTGACTACACAGCAAGCAGCACCATGTTACCAATTCTCTAATGGCTTCCTCTACTCCTAGACACTCACTGCATTTCCCCGGGAGTATACATATTCCAGGAAATGAAAACCAAAGTAATAAAAAAAGGTCTCTCCTTTAAAATCTCAGTGCACTCGTTAATATTATAATTACTACATATTAAGCTCTTAGTATTCTTTTTATCAACCAAACAGCCTATCACACATAATAGCCAGGCATTGTGCTAGAAACTAAAGAATCAAAAATAATCCAGAAAGACTTGGAAACAGTTCCTTCTACACTCCTCATTTTATTTTATTTTTTATTTTTTTTTTGAGACAGAGTCTCACTCTTTGCCTGGGCTAGAGTGCCGTGGCGTCAGCCTAGCTCACAGCAACCTCAAACTCCTAGGCTAAAGCAATCCTTCTGCTTCAGCCTCCCGAGTAGCTGGGACTACAGGCATGTGCCACCATGCCCAGCTCACTTTTTCTATATATTTTTAGTTGGCCAATTAATTTATTTCTATTTATAGTGGAGACGGGTCTCGCTCTTGCTCAGGCTGGTTTCGAACTCCTGACCTTGAGCGATCCTTCCGCTTCGGTCTCCCAGAGTGCTAGGATTACAGGCGTGAGCCACCATGCCCGGCCTACACTCCTCATTTTAAGCTCCCCCTTCTGGTGTCTCCTCCTGGCCTTCCCCTGGTTAAAGGGATGTCCTCAAGTGCTGTACCTTCCAAGCAGAATGGCATGAAACATTCCCACTTCAATAGCTCCATATTAGGCCTGCTGCATTCCCAATACTCCTCGTCTTTTCCCATGGAGGGCAATGTCCCAGGCTGAATTCTTGCATCTAGGAGATCTCCTCTCTTTATTAAATTCAGCCCTCATTAATGTAAAAATGTCTTCGCAAATAAGAAATAGAACTTCCTCAACTTGATAAATGGTATCTATGAAATACCTACTGTTGGGAGACAGTTCACCATAGGTCTCTCACACTCTTACACATCTTGCTGGGTGTGCCAAGAAAGTAAGGCTCCAACTACTCTTTACCTGGGTCATTTCTCTGAATTATTTATGCAGCTGATAACCTTGAGAGATAAGATAACATCTCTTCTGCACAAACAGCAGGCTTGCTTACTGCTTTCTATAAAAGCAATGGATTCTCCAGGCTCAGTGTTCCTCAGTGGCTATGAAATCCACTGCATGAATAGCATCCACGTGGGCCCTCATGTTGTCCCCATGGGAGGTGAGGGAAAGAGGAACTGATAAAAACTAATGCCCACGCTGCTTGCTGTGCCATGAGTAATAAAGTCTTTGTCTCTGATCCAAGAGTCTCATGTTTCCTGCCAGCATTTGTGAAACAACCTAATACATTAGCTTGTAAGTAGGAAAAAAATCAAATACTACAGCTAATATTATACTTAATGTTGAAACACTGAAAACTTTCTGAATTCAGGAAAAAAAGATTAATGTGTATTATTTCTTATAAAATACATAAGATTGGAAAGGAATAAAAAGTATAAAGATTGGAAAGGAAGAAATAAAACTGTGGTTATTCACAGATGATAAGTTATACAGACAGCAAATACTAAATAATCTATAAATTCTTATAATTAGCAAGTGAAGTAAACAAAATGGTCTTATATAGGGACAATATACAAAAATCAATTGTACTTCTAGCAACAAAACACTAGAAAATAAAAGACTTTAAATACTATTTAAAGGTTCAACAATAAACATCAAATGCCCAGGTATAAATCTAACAAAAGATGTGCATTGTAAACCATAACAAATTGGTGAGAGAAATTAAAGATCTTAACAAATGTAGAGATATACCATATGTACTACTCGGAAGATTCAATGTTGATGTCAATTCTCCCAAAATAACACATAGATTTATAAAGAAAATCTCAGCAACGATTTTTTGGGGGAGGAGGTAGAAATTAACAGGTTGATTCTAACATTTATAGAGAAATTGAAAGAGCTTACAGTAGCCAAGATAGTCTTGAAGAAAAAGAAAAAAAAGTTGGAGGACTAAATACTGCAGATTTCAAGACAGTAGTACTGATGAAAAGAGAAATAAATAAAACTAAACAGAATACAGAGTCCAGAAAGAGAACCATCACCTGATTTAATGACAAAACTTTCCTACAATTTAGATGGGCAAGGATGGTCTTTTCAATAAATAGTGCTGGAACAACTAGGTACCCGACAGGGGAAAAAAATTAACCTTTACCACTACTTCTTGCCATACATAAAAATTAATTCAAAATTTACAGACTTAAATATAAATGCTAAAGTAATAAAGCTTCTAAAAGAAAACATAGGAAAATATCTTAAAGACTTTGGGGGATACAAAAAAAGCACTAATCATAAAATATAAAGGATTAAATAAATACCTATTGGAAAAAATGGGGAAAGATACAAGCAGGCAATCTTTAAAAAGACTTAAAAATGTTCAAGCACAATCATAATTTGAGAAATAAGAAAACAACACTAAGGTACTATTTCTCATCTATTAGTTTGGTGAAAACTAAAAAGCATGATGACATATTCTGTTGATGGGCTGTGGGGAGGAAACAGGCATGTGGGAATGAAAACTAGTACAAAAGTTCTAGGGAGGAATTTGGCAACACTTAACAAAACTATCTAGCACTTAACCTTTAGACCCAGCAATCTCCCTTCTAGGAATCTACCCTAAGTATACCCCCTAGCAATACAAAAATACATATACACAAAATTATTTATTACAGCACTGTTTCTAATAGCAAAAAATTGTAAATGACTTAAATGCCCACACATAAGAGAGTGGCTAAATAAACTATGGTAAGTCCATAGACTGCAGTATTAGGTAGCTGCTAAAAAAGAATTACGAATATCTCTTCAGACTGCTGTGAAGTGATGTCCAGGATATACCATTAAGTGAAAGAAGCAATGTACAGAAGAGTGCCTTTAAGGCAAAAAGAATACATGTAACTGCTCATTTGTGTGAAAGAAATACAGGAAGGATAAAGTAGAAACCAATGAAGTTGAGTATGTACAGGGAGTGGACAGAAACCATGATGATATTTTCACAGTCAAAATATTGAGGCATGCTACAATCAATCAGGATGTGAGGGAATCCAAAATGTAACAAATGAACCTAAACGTATAAAAAATGAGTAACATAACTATACTGAAAGGAGTCGTGCAGAAAACAACTAAATTGAGTATCGGGAAATGTTTTGACTATAGATGGTAAGATTAAACAAAAGAGTTGCATATAAATACTCTATTGTAGTTATTAAATTTGTTTTTTTACACAGGTGTGGATTAGCAATTCTGAAACTACTTTATATGTATTCTAGGATAGAACAAATTACTGATACTGAGAGGCAGGTTTCTCACTGTTGGAGATTGGATTAACAAGGAAATGGCCAAACTAGATAGGAGACAATTCTCCACGGGTCTTGCATGTTTCTGCACATCTTGTAAGTAGAGGTACTAAGTGCTTTTGTTCTGGATTATTTTTCCAAGATGTTTACATAGTGAATAGCCTTGGAAGACAGAGATAGTCTCATTACCCAGCAAAGGGCAGGCATGCTTAATGCACATTATAAAAGATTTAGGTTCCCTAAGGTCAAGGGAGCACACAAATATCTGTATATTTTTCATCACCTTGTGGGCACAAGTGAACCAGTGCAAGAGAATGTTGATATTCTGACAGTTGCTATGAGGAACAAACCATCCTTCATCTTTGGCCCAGAAGTCTAATGTTTTCTGTCAGCAATGAGCACACCAAGTGCCCAGACCTTGGTTTATAAATCAGTTCTTTAATAAAAGAAACTAGGGCTCCTTGGAGAAATTGCTGATTCCAGGGCTGGGGAGGGTAAATACAAGATGAGCCTGGAATACCTTATGGAGCCAGAAAGTTTAAAAAAAAAAAAAAAAGCTAAAAAAAGTGATGGCATGTTGAAAGGACACAGGAGCCAACTTAAGCTCCTAATGGCCAACTCTGGGACAATTTGAACAGCAAAATAAGTAACAATAATAATGGACTAAAACCCATGGAATAAAATAAATACCCATGAGTCCATAAATAAATAATTGAATAAACACATGGGGAAGAAGGGAAAGTTCTTCCTAATAGTAGAATTTAAGTCAATAAATGTAGAAGGAATGATAGAAAGAGAAAATCATCATTAGGCAAACATCACAGTAATAACTGTTATAGAAAAAACCCATCAAAAGATGTTAAAATTAATGGGCAAAAGCATGAGAAACAGGATTTTTGCATAGTCTCAAAGTATCTCCTCACAAGATACTTAATAAGTAAAAAGAGAAAAACAGTAATTTTACAGACGAGAAACCTGGCAAACAATATCTTAACCAAGTCATCAAAGTGAACACCAGTAATGAGATATACTAATATCATATAACTCCTGACATGATAGAGCTCAATTATCATTTCTGTGATCCTCTTGTCAAAAATACATAGTGTAAATCTAACCATGAGAAAACATCAGACAAACCCCAATTGAAAGATATTCTACAAAATAATTGGCCAATACTCTTCAAAAGTATCAAGGTCATAAAAGATAAAAAGGACTAAAGAACTATCTCAGATGGGAGGAGACTAATGAGACAAGACAAATAAATCACTGTGGGACCTTGGATTAAATCCTGGAACAGAAAAAGACAAATTAGCAAAATTTGAATAAAGTCTATAAATTAGTTAAAAGTCTTGTATCAGTGTAAATTTCCTGGCTTTCATAATTGTACTATGTGCAACAGAATGAAGAGTATATGGGAATTCCAAAATTTTTTAAAATAAAAAAAAAGGGAAAGTGGGCAAAAAGACCAGAACAGGCACTTCAAAAAAAAGGATGTCCACATGGCAATAAACATGTGAAATGATGCTTAAAATCATTTCACATCAAGGAAATGCAAATTAAAACTAAGATGAAATTGTACTACACAACAAACAGAACAGTTAAAAGACTAACAGTACCAAATAATGGAGAAGATGTGGAGCAACTGGAACTCTCACGCATTGCTCTATGTTAACTGAACAACCACATGAAAAATTGATAGTATTTTTTTTTTTTTTTGAGACAGAGTCTCACTCTGTTGCCCAGATAGAGTGCTATGGCCTCAGGCTAACTCACAGCAAGCAACCTCAAACTCCTGGGCTCAAGCAATCCTTCTGCCTCAGCCTCCTGAGTAGTTGGGACTACAGGCATATGCTACCATGCCTGGCTAATTTTTTCTATACATTTTTAGTTGGCCAATTAATCTCTTTGTATTTTTAGTAGAGATGGGGTCTTGCTCTTGCTCAGGCTGGTTTTGAACTCCTGACCTTGAGCGATCTTCCCGCCTCGGCCTCCCAGAGGGCTAGGATTACAGGTGTGAGCCACCGCACCAGGTCGAAAAATTGATAGTATTAAACATATGCCTACCTTATGGTCTAGCAATTAATTCCACTCATAAGTATTTATCCAAGAGAAAAACATGCATGTGATCACCAAAAGCACAGTAGAATGTTCATAGCAGCAGCATAATTTATAATAGTCCCAACTTGGAAACTACTCAAATATCCATTAACAGTACAATTAATATATTGCAATATATCTCCCAATGTAATGAGAACTAATTACATTGAACAACATGGGTGAATTTCATGAACATAATATGGAGCAAAAGAAACCAGGCATAAAAGAGTACATGCTATATAATTCCATATATACTTGAAGTTCAAGAATGGGTAATTAATGGTGACAGAATTCTGAATAGATTGTGGGGGAGAAATGACTGAAAAGGGTCATGAGACAATAATCTGGGATCATGGCAAAGTTCTTTATATTGATCTAAGAGACTGTTACAACTGTATACTTAAGATTTGTGCACTTTATATATACATATTAAAAATTTAAAAAACTATTGGAACCATGTTTTGGTAGGGATATGGAGCAATAAGATGTTTCAAACGTTGTGTAAGTACAAATTTGTGCACCCACTTTAATATGTATTTTGACAGTATTTAGTAAAGTGGAAGATATATCACTCAGCAATTCCATTGGTAAATAAACATGTGTACCCTATGTATAAGAATGTTTGTGGTAGCATTGTTTATAAAATCAAGAACTAGAAATAACTCACATGTCTATCACTAGAAGTGATGAATATCTGTGGCATACTTGAAAGGCTAGAATACAATATAGCAAAGAAACAATGAACTGAAATTATAACTAATATGGATGATTCTCACAAACAGTTGTACAAATAAAAGACAAAAGACTGTATGGCAGCATTAGTATAAAGTTTCAAAACAGGGAAAAACTAGAGAATAATGCCCAGAGAGGTATACATAAGTATAAAACCTCACACACTTATCCGATTGCACAAACCTAATTACACATCACCTAATTACAACAGGCTCCCCACACCCACCCTGGGGACATTCAGCTACAGGCGACCCACACCAACAGGGCCACACAACCAGGGCCTCAAAAGGTCACATAAGCATAATAGCGCATTCACCAAGGGGACACCCAGTCACAACCACACTGGCACCGGCACCGCACACCTGCCGCACACCTGGTCACAATCACGATCACACACTTAACCACAGACACACAGAGATGCAAACACTCAGTACTCACGGGTATCCCCAACCTGTACTCTGCTGCGCACGGTCACGTTATCACACACTCACACACCACTCTGGGGACAAACTCCATAAAACCCAACCAGTCACGGGCTCCCCACACCCGCACCCACAATACCGAACATGGCCTCAATCTCACACACACACACACACACACACACACACACACCCCACAGGCGTGTCACAGAGTCACAGACTCCCGGACTGTGCTGCACACAGTGTTATCGTTAGAATCACACGCCCACCACAAGAACAGCCTGTCAGAAACGCACGGCCATTCACCACAGACCGCCACACAAACACAACCACACGATTTCCATCTCACCTCCTCCGCCGCAACAAAGCCGAGGCTCGGCCTCTGGCCCCGCCCTCCCCGGGGCCTCCTCACCTCAGGCCTTCCGAGCTCCCAAAGCAGAAGAGCCCTCCCCCGCGCAGGAGTAGTTGCCGGTGGAGTCCTGAGGGTCCCGCCAGCGCGTGACTTTGAGGCCGAATTCCCGCGAGAAGCACGGTCAAGCCGAGGCGTCCTCTGGGAAACGGAGGGCCGGGCAAGATGGCTGACGGGGCCGTCAGTTCCTCTCCGCGCTTAGCTGCGGCCCTTAATCCGGAGTATCGCGCCCCGGTTGCCTCACGGAGCCCCAGTTCAGGTTTAGGCCATGGCTCCCAAGGAAGGTCACTCAGACGACGCGTTTGAGATGGGCTTACTTCCCGGACCTGCCCGACTGTCCCCAGCCTCGGGAAGAAGGGAGGAAGTTTGCCTGGGAAGACCATTTGTCCCTGAGCCTTGTGGGGGATGTAGTTCGGAGCAGGGAAAACGGTTGGTGGACCGCTCACAAGTCATCTTAGTTCCTCTCCCAGAGAAACCTGCGCTTGGCCAAATTCCGGAGATTTTAGGAGTTGGTGCACCCAAACAGTGTGCAGGCGCAGATTTCCTGCGTTGCAGTTCTGGCCTTTGTTCAGGGGCGCGTTTGTCTTGACGTTCCTCAGTGCAGAGGGGTTGTGGAACCTGAGGCTGTGAGACCGAAGCTGGTCAGGGAGGTAGGAGGGGTGGAGACCAGGAACCTGCGACGTGACTGGGGAGGCTGAAGGGGGGAATCACAATACCTGTGACGAGTTTGGAGTGGCTGAGAGGAGTTTCCGAAATTGCAAAGGGCTGGTACTGTTCTGAGCTACTGACTTCTTTATGCTTGGTGGAGGATGAGGGGCAGTGAGGTGGGCGATTGTTGAAGCACTTTGGATTTATTCTCTAATTTTCTATTTTTTCCTCTTCTTTTTTTCCTAATGTTTTATTTTTGTACATTCTGGAAAATTTATTTAACTTTTTCTTCTAAGCCTTCTTTTATACTGATGACTTTCAAAAACACACTTCTTTATAAGGTCTTTATTATTAATAGTTTCTGTGCTTCATTGCTATAGTATTTGCTGTTGGCTCTCTGCAGTAGTTTGTTTGTGGACCTGTTCTGGTCCTTGCTTTATAGATCTAGTTTTTAGGTTCAAGGTGTTCCTGAATTATTTAGTAATACATAGATGTTCATTCAAATTTAATATGAACTAAAAAGTTGCTAATTAGCTGAAGGGGCTAGGAAAGTAACTTCATCCTATTTTTTATATACCATCTGCTTGAAATATTATCCCCAAGTCAGTTGCTTTTCTGATTAAATTTCTCTAGATAATAATTTCCTATATCCTCCCAGAGTAATATTGTGATAATCACCTTGGTGAGAAGGTTGAGAGACCAGCTGCATTTTTACGGATTTTTTTAGTCACCTTCTTTGTGTACTTTTAAAATGTCAATATTATTGAAGTATAGTTTACATATCATAAAATGTGCCCATTTTAGTCATTTAAGAGTTTTCAATATTATCTAATTTGCTTAACCCCAGATAAGGAAGCTTGCTAATATGTTTTCTTCTAAAAGTTTTATAGTTTTACATTTCACATTTAGTGATCCATGTTGAGTTAAATTGTGTATAAAATGTAAGGCTTATTTTTGTATTAGATATCAGATTCTTTTTTTGCATAAGGTTGTCTAATTATTACACTGTCATTTTATTGAAAAGACTATCTATATTGAATTGCTTTTGCACTTTTGTCAAAAATCAGTTGATCATATTTATGGGGGTCCACTTCTGGATTCTAATTTGTTCTTTTTATCTGTCTGTGTATTCCTGTATCTAGCTATGTATTCCTGCACTAATACAACTCAGTCTTGATTACTGTAGATCTACAATAAGTCTTAAAATCAGATAGTTTGTGTTATACAGCTTTATTTTTTTCACGTTTGTGTGACTATTCTTCTGGTTCCCTTGTCTTTCCATGTATGTTTTTGAATCAGCTTGTTCATATCTGCAAAAAATACTGTCGAATGATTGAATTGTATTAAATGTATATATTAATGTGACGGGAATTTACATTTTAACTATTAGGTTGGTGCAAAAGTAATTGCGGTTTTAGCATTGTTGAAATTTGCCCTTTTAACATTGGAATACATTCTTACATAAATGTGGTTATATTATACATAATTTTAATGCACATTTCTCGCTTTATGTTTTTTTGCTAATGACTTATTACTTGCTATTTATTTTATGTTTATTTTAGACTATGGAAATGATGTTAGACAGAAAGCAGATTCGAGCGGTTTTTTTATTCGAGTTCAAAATGGGTCATAAAGCAGCAGAGACAACTCGCAACAGCAACACATTTGGCCCAGGTACTGCTAACTAATGTACAGTGCAGTGGTGGTTCAAGAAGTTTGGAAAAGGCCAAGGTTCTCCCTGACACCTAGGACCCACTGAGGCAGTTGCCCTAGGCTTCCCAAGTAGGGCCTGTGGTTTCTGAGGCTCCCCCACTGTTTGGCTTCCTCATGGGGGAGGAGGCATGCTCAGCCCCCAGTCACAGGGCTTGACACAGGAGAGCATCAGTGGCTCTCAGTGGCCTGGCAGGGGTGATGCTAAGGTTTCTGCTGGATGACTGGGTCCTGAGTGGACCTGGCTCCATGCATCAGAGCGATCACAATGTCATCAGTTGCAGAATCAAATGCAGCAGCAAAAGAGTGACCTAAAGGTGGAATTTATAATTAGAAGAAAAGCAGAGTGTAAAATTTTGGAAAATTCGCAGCCTGGCCATGTGATAGAGAAGGAAAGTGCATTTTCAGGCAAGGTGAGCCATTATTTGCTAGAGATATTAGCACAAAGGGGAGTCAAGTGCTAATAGAACAATGGGAAAAAGTCCCTGAAGGCATTTCAGAAATCTTTTGAGGCTGCTCTCTCCTATCACAGGCCCAGAGGCCTAGAAGGCAGAATGGTTATAGGAGACAGGCCCTGTTGATTGTGCAATTGTCCATAATGTTGCACAGGGATATCTTTTTTCTATTCTTTCACTTTCAACCTATTTGTGTCTTTAGAGCTAAAGGCGATTCTCTGGCACACAGTATATATTTGTATCATTTAAAAAATCTAGTTTGCCAACCTCTGTCTTTTGATCAAAGAGCTGAGTCAATGTTCACTTGATGTAATTACTGATAATGAAGGACTTTTAATTTTAATTTTAATGAATTAAAGCTGCATTTGTCTGAAGAAGCTAGCCAAGCAACTGACTGGTTTGAAAATAATTATGTGCATGGTAGGATAAGAATACACTTATGCAACAGTGTTGCTATTTGATCACCAGTATTATTTCCACCAAATCTGTGGTCTGTATGAGTGCACGAGAATGGATTTCTGTGTATGCAAAACAACATAGAAGCGTGGCACAGACGATGGGAAAATTTAATAGGGATTATTCATGTTATTGTATAACAATTTATAGAATTTGAAAAGAGTAGTACCACATAGAAAATGAATGTGAACGTGTTCTCTAATGAGAGCCATGTCCTGAACAAGAAAGCAGCTATTCATTGTGATATAAGACTTAAAAATATAGTGAATAATTGTGAATGTCAGACAGCTCTTATGGATTACCTTTGTGCAATTGTCCACAATTTATTCCTGTAATACATTTTTTCACATGTCAAATTTTCTTTTTAGCTTTTTTGGTTTCTTAATTTTTTTTTTTAACTTCAAAATATTAAGGGGGAAAATATATTAAAGGGGTACAGATGCTTTTGTTACATGGATAGCTTTTATAATGCTTTAGTCAGGGCTATAAGCATGCCTGTCATTGGTTTGGGGTTTTTAAATGTTTTTTTTTTCACTATTTAAACTATCAGCACTATTTTCTACAATTCACTATGCATTTCATGTTCAAATCATTTCCAGTACTGGACATATAAATGTGTAGAGACTTTTAGATAGTTCTAATTCATTTTATGCCAATTTTTGCAAATTTGACTCCATGAAAGTTCATTATCACAACTTTGGCTTGGTGTGTAAGTATTGTGTGTGTAAGTAAAAATGTTGAAACTTCCTCAATAAATGAAGAGTTTTTTTCTTCTTTACATCTGCACTTGTGAAAGATTCTCAAGATCTCAGATCTTTGGGCAATTGCATATGTACTGGTGAACCATTGCAGTTTTTGATTGATCTTTTCTCAACATGGTGTTTCAGATTACTATAGTTATAAAGCTGAGTGCACACAATTATCAAGTGTAGTGATATGAGTTTATACATTTCCCTTTTTTAGCTATTTAAAAATAAAGTTCATCTGTTCATACTGTGTGACTGTCACAAGTATACCTGAGTGTTTATGCTTACAAAAATATGTATAGTTATTACTACCTATTTTATTAAGTGGCTGATGAAGTGTTCTGTCTTGTTTTTGCTTCTCAAATAAATCTCCCTTTAAAAATGTAAATATCTTTTAAAGAATTTCTAAAATTATTTTTTGGAGATTTTGATCTTTTGGGATTGTGATTTAGGGAATATTAGACTTTAGGGATTTTGATCTTTTGGGATTTCAACCTTTGGGATTATGGTGCTTGGGACTATGTCTTTCAGAATTATGATTGACTCTCATTAGGAGCACATAATAAATATCTGGTAAATGTCCCATATGTAACTGACTGCAGTGGAGTGAAGCAGGAGGGGCATATTTCTTATTCACTGAACAAAACTTTCTTGTATATAATGGTATCCAGCAGGAATACATTTCAAATTGTTTTGTTCAGAATCTTAATGCCAAAGGACATGAAGCATAATTTGAACAAATGCAATGGCATACTATGTTTTGGAACAAAAAGACTTAATATAAATGTCAGTTCTCCCAAAATAAATGTAAATGATTAAATGTAATTAGAATACTAAAGGGTTTTATAATTTGAGAAAACTATATTCATTTATATAGAAAGAAAATTAACTTAGATTAGCCAGTAAAACTGAAAAGACACCAAGGGAGACTTTATTATGAAACATCAAAATGTGAATACAATAAGAGTAATGTAAAATTAATGTTATTAATTAAAATTAGTGAAGGAATAGAAAAACAGATTAGTGAAACAGAATACTGGAAAAGATCTTGGCACAAATGAAAATTTAATACATGGCAGTTTCAGTTGAATGAGGAAGGGATCACATGGGTAAAGGATTACATGGCAAAGTTTCAGTGGAATAGGAAAAGGATGGTATCAGTAAAGGATTAAGAGCAGTCCTTTCCCACTGACCCATGTCAGGAAAGGTGACCTTGGATTTGCTTTGCTACCACACTGTTTCCTTCAAGTATACCGTTGTAAACTCCCCATTTGTAGCCTGCACCAGAATGGAGAGTGCTATGAATTTGCACATAGACATTGATAGCCCATGTGACTAAGGTATTTTAAGTCTTGGGAAACCAAGGACTCTGGTTTCCCTGTGCTTAAGTATCAGCTGCATCTCTTACAACTAACTGTGCTCTGTGTGACGTTTACCCTAGAAGATGCAGCTGGACTACTGAAAGATGTCCTGGATAAGAATGTTAATGTTTCCCAGTGCTTAGATGAACCACACTCATTTTGAGCTCTTCTCCCCTGCACAGTGCTGGGCCCCTGTAAGTTGTGCTTGCTTGGGCAGTTGCAGGACTGATGAAAATGCTGTGAAAATGTTTTCTTGCTCTGGCAAAGCTAATAAACTGAGTGCTAGGTTAAAGCCTACTCCATTGCTTGTTTGCCCATCAAAAACTGTGATTGATATTGGTGGACATGGAAGATTCGTGTCAGAGCTGTGTGACTGGCTGCTGAACAGAAGAATTATTTTAACAAATAGTGCTTGTATAATTGGAAACCCATTTGGAAGAAAATAAATGAACCCTTATTTCATATGACATTAAAAATTAAAATTCTAGATTAATATTTATACATTGAAAAAGGAAACAATAAACAATCTGCAAGAAAAATTAAAAAATTAACATGCACAATCTAGATTAAAGAGATTTTCTTAACCAATCCAGAAGTTTAAAAAAAATTAAGATCTATTTGGTTACACAGAAAATAAAAAACATTTTAGGGAAAAATCATTTTAATGACAAAATTAGAAGAATTCCTAAGGTCTTTAAAATGGCAAAAAGATATACTTCTACAGGAAAATGGGCCAAGAATAGGAAAATTCACAAACAAGCAAATCTAGGAGCAAGTTGGGCTTATACTCATCAAAGAAGCATAAATTTAAGTAGTATCATGTGATCTATTGTAGAGCAAGAGGATATGTTATCTTGGAAATGACTCTAACATCTATTTAAAAATTTAAAGTAGCATATTTCCTTTGCTACAGCAATCTCTTCCCTGTAATCTACCCCACAGAAATAAAGACACCTGAAATTTAAGGGCTGATTATATTAATGTTTATTGTAATATTGTTTATGGTGGCAAATGAGCAATAAGTGAATCAATGGTGGGGTGGCTGAATAAATTTACAGTACATAATATCAGAGAATACTATGTAGCAATTGCTCATTTTTACTCTACCTGGCCATCATAATCATTCTTGTTGCTGGGTCCAGGACACCCAACTCAAGGCATCAAAATGTAGTCTTCCTAGTTTGGTCTGAATTAGAGTCCTAGTTGCTCTGGTGACTTCAAGTGTGCACGAGTACATGGGCAAACTACTTAATGAAAGAATGTTTAAGTAGTGCAACATGAGGAATGGAAGAAAATAGGATAGTTTAGATTCATGTGAATATACATCTATATTATTTGAGCATATTACCTCAGAAAAATCAACCCCTGCCATTTTCAATCTTATCTCAAGACCAACCTTCAAAAATGCTAATAACAAGCAGTGCTATAATTATATTAGCATTGTTATTGAGTTTACAAGAAATTAATATATTTAAAATGTCTAAGATTGAAAGGCTATATACTCATCTTTATCACTATTCAAAAAAAGCATTAACAGCTTTCTCTATATCAAGTTATTATGCAAAGAAATCAAATAAACATTCTCACAAAGATATGCTCCAAGTAACAGAATACTATTTAGGTCTGAGATCTCCCTTTTTATAACTATTTTCCCCAAGTGAGCAAACAGGGAGGTGGGGATGGATTTGGTATGTCTGACAATAGAGAAAATTAGTCTGCAGGTTAAAATTGAAGCTGAAATCCAGAAGTTGATGTTTTCTTCAATGGCTTTTTAAAAAAATTTAAGGGTGACATGGTTTGATTTTTTAAATGTCTAATTTCTGGCTGGGCATGGTAGCTCATACCTCTAATCCTAGCAGTTTGGGAAGCTGAGGTGGGAGGGATGCTTGAGGCCAGGAGGTTGAGACCAGCCTGGGCAACATAGCGAGACCCCATCTCTCTCTCTCTCTCTCTCTC
>VBSM01003212.1:3115710-3189199 GCA_008086735.1 Cheirogaleus medius
AAAAAAAAAAAAAAAAAGAGAGAGAAAGAAATAGCACAGAAAGAATGAACATATGTATTACTACAAGCTAAAATTAATATTTTTTTTACATTTACTTGGGATCTTTATTGTTTTTAATGAGAAATTGATATTTAGATACAAAACTGAAGTATGCTTTAATTATCATGTTTGATCACACTTCCCTTCTACGTCTCTTCTTCCTAGCAGCACCACTTTTGGGAACTGTGTATCTTTCCAACCCATTCTTTATAGTTTTACATAAAAATTTATCCATAAGCAATAGTTTTAGGGTTGGTTAGTGTTGATTTTATAGAAATTCACATAGATATCATTACAATATGTTCATCACTTCATTTTTCTTCACTCTACATGATTTCTTATATCTTTCTCTTTTAACACATATAGACTTAATTTGTTGTACTTAACTGCTAGAGTATTCTACTGTTACTATACCATACTTTATTCATCTATTTCACAAGTGAAAGGCATCTGTGTCCCGACTTTTGGCTACTATAACTCATGCTGCAATGAATTACACAACTACAGACTAGAACATGATGCCCTGTATACATGTGTCAGTTTCTTGGGTATATGTATATATACAATAGTTCCCCTCCCCTTTATCCGTGGCTTCACTTTCCATAGTTTGTTACCCGTGGTCAACTGCAATCCAAAAATAGGTACGTACAGCACAATAAGGTATTTTGAGACCAGATGCACATAACTTTTATTACAGTATATAGTTATGATTATTCTATTAGTATTTTTTTTTAGTATTGTTTTTAATCTGTTACTGTATCTAATTTGTAAACTGATCTTTATAGGAAAAAAACAAAGTATATATAAGGTTCAGTACTATCCAGGTTTCAGGTATTCACCAGGGGTCTTGGAACATATCCCCCACGGAAAAGGGGGCACTACTCTACTGAAGAGTGGAATTTCTGGAATGTTTTAAAAACATTCTCTTATAAAGCTCTTATAAAGTTTTCCTTTTTGCATTTTAGACTTCAATACTTTTGGAATTCTTAAGAAATATGTTTTTGAATGTATGATGATGGTAGAAATCTATTAATATTACTTTTCCATATAAGGAGTCAATTGCCCTGAGACCATTTTTTAAATTATCCATGATTTTCCCACCAATTTGGGATACCACCTCTATCAATTACCAATTCCCCATAAATTTATGCATATATTTCTGGATTCAATATTTTGTCTTAATCTTACTTTTCTATGATTGCTTCAACAACTTTGATGATTATAGTTTTATAAATCATACATGTATCAAAACATAACAATAACTTTGTCTCTTAATTTCAAATCTTATGCCTCTTATATCTCTTTTCTTTTTTTTATTTCATCATATTATGGGGGTACAAATATTGTTAAGGTTACATATATTGCCCTTGCCACCCCTCCCCCCATATCTCTTTTCTTAATGCATCTGGTAGGCCTTCCAGGAACAAGCTACTCAGGTCCATGTGTGTGGTGGGAGTTTTGGGGTACAGGATTTCATTATGATACTTATTAAACACGCAGTATTTTAAGTTTTGAATTGCTGCTGAAAGATCTCCCACATTGATGCCGCTTTAATGTAAAATGAATTTTCTGAAATGCTATTAAGTATAAATTGTGCTGAAGGTTTTCCTAAATCCAAGGCATTCATAGAGCTTTAATGAGTATGAATTCGCTGGTGTCTAATGTGATGTGACTTTTGGCTGAAAGCTTTCCCACATTCGCTACACTGATAAGGTTTTTCACCAGTATGGATTCTCATATGCAGAGCAAGAGTTGAGAACTGAGAAAAGGCTTTCCCACATTCATTACAACCATAGGGTTTCTCACCTGTATGGCTTCTCATGTGCACAGTAAGAGATGAGCTTTGACAGAAGGCTTTCCCACACACCTTACATTCATAAGGCTTATCACCTGTATGAATTCTCACATGTACAATAAGTGATGTGATCCGAGAAAAGGCTTTTCCACATTTATTACATTCATAGGGTTTCTCTCCTGTATGAATGTTGTGATGTTTAATGAGGTATTGCTTCTGCCTGAATATTGTTCCACATTCATTACATTTATAGGGTTTCTCTCCAATATGAATTTTCTCATGCTCAGTGAGATTTGATTTACCACTGAAGGCTTTTCCACATTCCTTACATGTATAGGGTTTCTCTCCAGTATGACTTCTCTGGTGTCTAATGAGGCTCGACTTCTGAATAAAAGCTTTTCCACACCCCTTACATTCATAAGGTTTCTCTCCAGTATGGATTCTCTGATGGATAATGAGGTTTTCCTTCTGGCTGAAGGCTTTTCCACACTCATTACATTTAAAAGGTTTCTTTCCACTATGGATGTTCTGATGTTTAGTGAGGTATTGCTTCTGGCTGAAGGCCCTTCCACATTGATTACATTCAAATGGTTTCTCTCCAGTATGAATTTTCTCATGCTCATTGAGATATGATTTGCCATTAAAGGCCTTCCCACATTCCTTACATGCATAAGGTTTGTTTCCTGTATGATTATTCTGGTGTGTAATGAGGGCTGGCATCTGAATAGAATCTTTCTCACATTCATAAGGTTTCTCTCCAGAAAGGAGGCTTTCCTTCTGGCTGAAGGCTTTTCCACATTTTTTATTACATTTATATGATTTCTTTCCTGTGTGACTTCTCAAATGGAAAGTAAGGGATGAGACTCGAGTGAACTCTTTACCACATTCAGTACATTCATGTGATTTCTCACCAGTATGCATTTTCTTATGCTCTGTGAAGTTTGTTTCAGGCTAAAGGTTTTTCTACATTCATTACATTCATAAAGTTTCTGTTCAGTATGAATCTGATCAAGCTGAAGGAGATGTGATTCATGCTAAAGGCTTTCCAACATTCCTATCATGCACACAGATTTTCTCCTAGGAGATTTCCCTGCTATCTATTGAGATATAAAAAGAATGAAAGCTTTTCCATACTCAATAAATTCATATGGTTTCTTTTCAATATTAATTCTCAGGAATCTAAAGAAGTTAAATTTATGATGAAAGACTTCTTACATTGATTACCCTAAGATGAGACAATTACAAAAAGGGATGAAATATAGCATTCCCTTTATATTCTTAAGTGTTCTTTCCTACACTGCTTCTCTCATATTTAAGTATAAATTATGTTGCAAACTCTTTTAAACTGAGTCCCATACAGAGAAGTACAATCTTGGAAGAATCAATGACTGTGTTCAGAAGAAATAGTTTCTGTTTCCTAGGTTTTCTGAGTTTTTCCTTAGTCTGTATTTTCACAGAGAAGATGAGACTTAACTCATAAGTCTTTCATGTTGTGTCTTTATCTCTTTATAAACTTCCCAAGCTTCTAAAAGAAAGTACAAAGAAATCGTCATTGAAAAAGAGTTAATAAGTATAAAATATTTAGTATCTGGCATGTAGTAAGCATCCAATAAATTAGCTTATCATTATCATTAACATAATAGCACTAATATCTGTAAATTTTCCCACTATTGTTAATAAAATTTCAAAAGTGTTGTTACTGTAAAATAGACTCTTTAAGCCTAATCTCTCAGTATATAAGAAAGCTTATAGCCTGGGAAACAAAATGAGACCCCATCTCTAAAAAATATTTTTTTAGAAATTAGCCGGTTGTGGTAGCACGCACCTGTAGTCCCAGCTACTCAGGAGGCTGAGTTGCGAGGATGCCTCGAGCCTGGGAATTCTAGGCTGCAGCGAGCTATTATTGCATCACTGCACTCTAGCCTAGGTGATAGAGTGAGTCAGTCTCCCCCCCCACACACACACACAAAGGCAAAAAAACCCCAAAGTTAAAATGTAATTAACATTCATAGGTACATGTAGTTTGTACTGTTCTTTCTTTTTTTTTTCTTCAGACAAGGTCTTCCCCTATCACCCAGGCTGGAGTGCAGTGGCATGATCACAGCTCACTGCAACCTTACCTTCCACGGCTCAAGTGATCATCCTTAAGTCCCTCCTTAGGTGCAAGCCACTTCTCCTGGCTAATTTTTAAAAAATTTTTTGTAGAGATGACGTTGCATTATATTGCCCAGGCTGGTCTTGAACTCTTCACCTTGAGCAATCCTCCCACCTACGCATCCCAAAGTGCTGAGATTACAGGTGTGAGCCACCTTTTTACTGCTTATAAATGTTGCACACAACATTGCACACTTCATTAACGTTGCACACTTCATAAATCAGTCAAATAAGAGAAAACATAAAGAATAGGCAACAAACAGGATGAAAGGACAAACACATAAGATTTAAAGAGCCTAGGACGATGGGACAAAAATAAAATGAACAGAAAAATTTAAATAAGGTATTTATTCCTATGTCTTCCTGAAACTCCATTAAAATGACAGTAAAAGGGTGAAGAGAAGCACATATTCATAAAAACTAAAAGGCTAAGGAGATACCACTGGACAAAAAGAATTAGGAAATTTGGAAAGAAAGCAAATAGAGGACTGTAAATTAACAGGAGAACTGAGTAACTTAAATAAAAAGTGAGATGAGGATGCCAGCTAGAAACAAGGTAATTTGTAACACAGATGTTTTCAGAGAGGCTCTAGAGTGGAAGATGGGGCATATAAAATGATTGTAAAAGGAGCAGCTGCTGTCCCCAACTCTCCTAATGGAAATGGGAAGTTATTATCCAGACAAACTAAAACTGAGAGGCTCCAAATGTAATGATGACAGGCAAAGTAAATGAGAGGACTATAATAAAAAGAAAAGAATGGGTAAAAGTTTATACATAGTAGGGGCCCAAACCCTTTCTACTGTTAAACCCCAAGAATGCTGGTGGTTGCCAGGTGTCAGATGATGGAAGGATTCTTTTCTGAAAAAATGAGAAGACCATGAGAACACCTACAGATACTAACATATGGAATCATATAAAAGAAACACCTATATTCCTAACTGATTGCTCCACAGTGATTGGCCACTATTTTACAAGTCCCACCCATGTATATAGATTATAATAATCTTTCTAGTACCTCAATATTAAATATTAATGTAGAGCTAAGGATCACAAACACATTTGATGAAAGCCCTAACATCAAAGACAGATCATAACAAACATGATAATACAAGGCAAAGAACAGAAGAACATGTACCTGTAACACTATAATTAAGATCACAGAAAGCTAAGAAAAGATTATTATAGCAATGAAATATTAACAGGGTTCTATAAAGAAGTGCTCCTGGAAATAATATGATAAAAAATTTTTAAATTCAGTATGTTGTGGAACAAAAGTCTAAAAAATCTCTTAGAATAAAAAAAGGAAGAATGGAAGGAAAGGAGAAAGAAATAAAGAAAAAGAGCAATGATTGGAAAATTAGTGGATTAGTGGAAGAATCCAGGAGATTCAACATCTACTAAAGGAGTTCCAAAGAAAGTATGAAGAAAAATCAATGCAGGAATGTTTCAGAGAACTAACTAATACAAGAAAAATTCCCAGAATCATAAATCATGAGTCTACATATTTAACAGGCCCATTGAGTACAAAGAACATTCCATTTAAGAAGATCCCTGCTAAAGCACATCATTGTGAAATTTTAGCTAGGAATTAAAAGAAGATCCTAAATGTTTCCAAAAAAATATTTATTAAATAAAGAGAAATAAAAAAAGATTTATCACATCAAAAAGACATCAGACTATAAGACAAGGGATAATCCTGATCCCAAATTATTTCCAATCCAGACTTGGAAGTTTTATAGTTCTATTTGAGATCAAAACACATGAATAAAACTAAACAAACAAAGGGAGGCAAATATTAACTCAAAGAAATGCAAAAGTTATACAAGAAACCAAACAAAATCATAATAGATCATTTGGTTTACCAATCAACAACACTTACAATGTTATAATTATGTAAATGCTGACAAATGATAAAAAAAGTGATATAACTGGTATCAGAAAGCAGGAAGGGAAGTATGGATATTGGAGATAATATTTCTGAACCCCATCTTTCAGCATGTTGATAATGTCTAAAATTAATAAATCAAAAATAGGTGAAATACCTATATAAAATATGAGAATAAACACTAGTAGACAGTTAAGTGAGTTGACAGTGTTTGTCTATGTGGAGTAGGAATTGAGGGTAAGGAAAGAGGGAACAAACATAGCTGAAATTCTATTTGACTTTTAAAAGCTTCTATTCATTACACCTGTAGAATCAACCTTTAAGAATTGGGTCTTTTGACTTAAACCAATTTAGAGCAGTAAAATAACTGTAGACAGTGCTCTGACCTTTTATCTAGTTGCAGTTGAGTCTCACATGGGCTAAACAACAAAGCATACATTTATTTAATGAAGAAACAAAAAGAAGATAGGTGAAAAAACTCAGCCATCTTTGCTTCCAAATCTTATTTATTGCAGTGTTTTAATTATTAGTACTATCATTTCTGGATTATGAAAACTGTCACTACCATCAAGTTCAGTTTTCATTTATTTGTCTACTTTCATTATGCCTAATATACTGGTACCCAAGCTCTTCTCTTGTTAGAAGCCCTTTTCTTTCTCTCTAAAACATTTCTTTTCCATCCACTAGCTAGAAACCTTCAATATTATCCTGATCTATCTCTCTCAGAATTTTACCCTCATTTTCTTATAAATCAAAGCAAAAAGTGACTCTGGTAATATACCATCACTCGTATCAATGCTATACTTCCATAATTAGAAAAAAATGTCTCAACCCATCTGCATAATATAAGCAAAATTTCACTCAAAATGAATCACAGACCTAAAGCATTAAAACTATTAACACAAAAGAAAAGAGTGTAAAGTAGACTAAATCAAAAGTAAAAACAAATCCTCTTCAAAAATACAGTTAAGAAAACAAAAAGACAAGCCAAAGACTGGGAGAAACTGATAAAGGGCTTGTATCTAAAACGTATACAGAACTCTTAAACTCAATAATAAAAAGATTAATAATCTAATTTTTAAAATGGCCAAATGTCTGGAATAGACACTCACAAAATAAGATACATGTTGAGCATCCCTTATCTGAAATACCTAGGACCAGAAGTATTTTAGATTTTTGATTTTCTTGAATTTTGGAATATCTCCATATACGTAATGAGATATCTTGGGTATGGAAACCAAGCCTAAACATGACATTCATTTATGTTTCACACACACTTTACACACATAACCTGAAGGTAATTTTATACAATATTTTTAATAATATATGTGATTCATCACATGAGGTCAGATATAGAATTTTCCACTTGTGGTGTCATGTCAGCACTCAAAAAGTTTCAAATTTTGGAGCATTTCATATTTCGAATTTACAGATTAGGGATTCTCAACCTGTATATAAATTGCCATTAAGTACATTAAAAGTTGTTCATCATGGCCAGGAGCAGTGGCTCATGCCTGTAATCCCAGCACTTTGGGAGGCCAAAGGGAGGAGGACTGTTTGTGGCCAGGAGTTCAAGACTAGCCTTGGCAATATAATGAGACCTCATCTCTACAAAAAATAAAAAATTAGCTGGGCATGGTTCCTGTAGTCATACCTACTCTGGAGACTTAGGAGGATCACTTGAGCCCAGGAGTTTGAGGTTATATGAGCTCTAATCAGGCCACTGCACTCCAGCCTGAGTGACAGAGCGAGACCCTCTCTCTAACTAGTGATCAGTAAAATGCATATTAAAACCCAAAGGGATTAAAATCACTGAAGTTAAAAGGACCCATGTATGAGAGTTTGAAGCAACCATAACTCTCTCATACATTGCTAGTTATAATGAAAAATGGCATAACTACTTTGGAAAACAGCTCTTTATATTTGATTAATTTTGCTAATTATATATAGTCACACAACCAACACCAAAATCAAGATACAGAGCTGTTTTCCAATATACCTAACAGGGGTACTTTTATTTTAAGCAAATTATACCTCAGCAAAGCTGAAAAAGTAAATCCTTCCATACTGTAGCTCTACAATAATCATGAATTATTTAATGATTGCCTTGTTTGTGTTCAAGACTGCAGACAAGGATAAAATACTGGCTTTTCTCTCAATGAGCTTCAACATATGTCTGAGACATCAGAATGAAAAATACAAATATAAAATAGTATATACTTAGGATCCAAGTTGCCCTGGATGCTGTGATATGAGATGGGAGCTCAGAGATTGGAGAGATTGGGCTAGATATTTTAATAAAAATGAAGCTCAGGGGCTGGGCGCGGTGGCTCACGCCTGTAATCCTAGCACTCTGGGAGGCCGAGGCGGGTGGATAGCTCAAGGTCAGGAGTTCGAAACCAGCCTGACCAAGAGCGAGACCCCATCTCTAAAAAAAAAAAAAAAAAAAAAAAAAAAATGAAGCTCAGGATTAAATGAGGGACATTTAACCTTGATAGACTGATCAAAGGCAAAGCTGCAAAGAATTTCATATATATAAAGAGGGAGGCAAGCAGTATACAATTGGTAATATTTAAAGCTGGAATAATAACCACAATCACCAAGTGTGTAGTGGAGTGAAGAGGGAACTGAAAATATACTAATATCCCCTTTTACCCCTATTGGGGAGTACATAGATATTATCTAAAGAAATCAAGGATCAAGACCATAAAGGTTATGAATATAAAGGCAACCAAAAGAAGGGAAAAAATATAAACTTTCCAAATTTTCAGAAGGAAAGACATATAACAAAACAAAAAAATTCAAAGATCCTATAAAGATATAAAGATGAGGCAGACTTTAAAATAGAATACATAAAATTAAATAAAGAAACCAATATGAATCATATAGTTCCTATTAGTAAGTAAAATTAGAATAAACATAACTATTAAAAGAAAAGGCTTTTCTGGGAGGCCGAGGCGGGTGGATGGCTCAAGGTCAGGAGTTCGAAACCAGCCTGAGTGAGATGCCGTCTCTACTAAAAATAGAAAGAAATTAATTGACCAACTAAAAATATATACAGAAAAAATTAGCCGGGCATGGTGGCGCATGCCTCTAGTCCCAGCTACTCGGGAGGCTGAGGCAGTAGGATCGCTTGAGCCCAGAAGATTGAGGTTGCTGTGAGTCAGGCTGATGTCATGGCACTCACTCTAGTCTGGGCAACAAAGTGAGACTCTGTCTCAAAAAAAAAAAAAAGAAAAGGCTTATATGGCAAATTCTCAGGCCTCACACTCCTGAATCAGTAAATTTGAGGATGGGACCCAAGTAATCTGTATTTACCATGATTTTGATGCATGCCTAAGTTTAGCAACTACTGATATAGCAAAACTCACCTAAACTCTATATACGAGGGCTGTCTGGAAAGTATACAGCCAGAAAGTAACCATTCTCATTATATTAACATGGCTGGATACTTTTTGGACAGCCCTGTATACAAGGTATGCATCTAAAACAATATGTATCAGAAATGCTGAAAATAAACAAAATACAGAATAAAGAAGATAATCTATAAAAACTAGAGAAATCCAAAATACAACAACACATTAGTAACTGAGAAGACAACACTCTTTCTTCACCTATGAAATCAAATCCATAAAATAGAATATATTTAAAAATACATAAAAGAACAATATATACCCATTTATAACATAGTTTATTAATCAGTTTATTCTGTATCTTGTAAATAGATAATTAACCACCTTTTTAAATGTTCAAAGAACATTCTCAAAATCAGCTAATATAGTAGGCCTGTTCCACAAAGTAGAAAAGGACAAAATATTCTGACCAAAAAAACAAAAACAACCCAGAAATTACAAAACAAATTTAAAAACCTTTCCATTGTGAATTTCAAAATCTACTGGTTTGAACAAATCCTTTGGCCAAAGAGAAAATTAAAACAAATTACAAAATATTCAGAAATATAATTCATAAAACAAAGTATGTCAGAACCTATGGGACATATTTTTAAAAATGCTTGGAGAAAGAAATTTTAGCATAAATGTTTACATCATTTAAAAAAGAATTAATAATAAACTAAGCACTCTAAATAATTAAAATAAGGAAAAGTAAACAATAAAAACAGAAAACTAGTAAAAATAAAAATAGAAATTTATTACAGAAAAAGAGAAACAATAATAAATTCATGAGTTGATTTTTAGGGGAAAAAGTTAAGTAGGAATAAAGCAAAAAAAAAAAAAAAAAAAAAAAAAAAAAAAAAAAAAAAGGGCCTGTAATCCTAGCACTCTGGGAGGCCGAGATGGGCGGATCGTTTGAGCTCAGGAGTTTGAAACCAGCCTGAGCAAGAGCGAGACCCCATCTCTACTAAAAATAGAAAGAAATTAATTGGCCAACTAAAATATAGAAAAAATGAGCCGGGCATGGTGGCGCATGCCTGTAGTCTCAGCTACTTGGGAGGCTGAGGCAGAAGGATCGCCTGAGACCAGGAGTTTGAGGTTGCTGTGAGCGAGGCTGACGCCACGGCACTCTAGCCGGGGCAACAGAGTGAGACTCTGTCTCAAAAACAACAACAAAAAAAGATTATTTGTAATTAACCATAGATAGAAAATGACTGTAGGGAATATTCTACTCAACCCATGCAAATAAATATGAAAACCTAGCAAATAACCTATGAAAACTGAAACCAGAAAAGACCAAAAACTGAAACAGGAAAACAGAAAAATAAACATAGAAAAAAAACAGAGACAGCTGTTAAGGTATTTCATTACCCTTAAGCCCAAGACATAAATGGCTTAACAGGTAAAATTTAATAAACTTTTAATAGATAATAGTATTACTATTTATTTTAAATTTTCCAATTACTTTTTAAATTCATTAAACTTGGGAAAGCATGATGCATAATAAATCGATTTAAGCTACTATAATCCTAACAAGCCACAAGAAAACAAAAAGTTAAATCTCCTTTATAATTAAATCTCCTCATATTTTTATAGGTATTATATCAACATCCTTCACATATACTTATCAGAATTGAATTTTTCATACTGTAAATGACAGTGCTTGGCAACGTCATCTGAATACCAGGTAAAATGGTTCTTCCAACAGCATTTACTACATGGTTTAAAAAATATTTTCATGGGACTGCAAACTAGTTCAACCTCTGTGGAAAGCAATATGGAGATATTTGATCCAGCAATTCCACTACTGGGCATCTACCCAAAAGATCAAATGACACTCTACAAAAAAGACACCTGCACTTGAATGTTTATAGCAGCACAATTCACAATTGCAAAGTTGTGGAAACAACCCAAGTGCCCATCAATACATGAGTGGATTAATAAAATGTGGTATATGTATACCATGGAGTACTATTCAGCTTTAAGAAACAATGGTGATATAGCACCTCTTGTATTTTCCTGGATAGAGCTGGAACCCATTCTACTAAGTGAAGTATCTAAAGAATGGAAAAACAAGCACCACATGTACTCACCAGCAAATTGGTATTAACAGATCAACACCTAAGTGGACATATAGAAATAACATTTATCGGGTGTCGAGCAGGTGGTAGCAGGGAGGAGGAGATGGGTATATACAAACATAATGAGTGAGATGTGTAATGTTTGGGGGATGGTCACGCTTGAAGCTCTGACTCGAGGGGGAAGAGGAGGCATGGGCAATATACATAACCTTAACATTTGTACCCCCATAATATGCTGAAATAAAAAAAATAAACTAAAAATAAACAATATTTTCAAAATATAAATCAAAATACTCTAATGGCAAGGAAATCTTAACCGTTTTCTTTGTAAACAGTGACCTGTCAGGACAAGGGTTGGCAAACTACATGCCATATCTGTTTTGTGAAGAGTTTTACTGGAACATAGTCATGTTCATTTATTTTCTCGTCCATTCATTTTCTTGTCTATGACACTTTCACACTACAATGCCTGAGTTGAGTAGTTTTAACACAGATCCTATAGCCTATGACAACGACTCAAATATTTACTATCTGGCCCTTTACAGAAAAGTTTGCTGACCCCTGTCCTAGAGTACCACCAATTCCTCCCTCTTCCATCTGGCTGGAACCAGGAAGTATTGTTGATCCAGCACCAACCACAACCAAATAATAAAGAGACAACCTGGGAGGAATTTGGATCCTTAAAGGACAAAGACCAAAGTAACCACGCAAATCTGGACTACTCACCACATGACTGTTATATGACCAAGAGGTTTAACAAACATCCAAATGTACTCAGCACATTAAACCAGTTCATTTGGAGGTTTGGTGTATCACTTAGCTTTACCATGATTAGTACACTTCTTAGTCCTATCTCGCTGCTTTACATATCATGTATCTGAGATGTCTAACAAATGTTCATCACCAGCTCGGACCTCTCTCCTCAATAACTGACTCACATATCCTACCGACTACTCAACATCTCCACTTGGATGTCTAATAGGGATCTAATTCATCCTGCCCCAGTCCAAACTCTAGCTCTAGCTTCCAAACCAATTCCTCCCACATTCTTCTCATCTCTTTAAATAGTAACTCATTGTCCCAGTTGCTCAAGCAACACTTCTATTTCTCAGATCACATACCCATTATATCTTCATATCCTATTGGCTTTATCTTCAAATATGCCGAGAATCTGGCTATTTCTCACAATCCTCATTGGGACCACCCAGGTCTAAGCCACATCCTGTCTTGCCTGGATTATTTAATAGACTCCTCACTGGTCTTGCCACTTTTGCTTTTACCTCTTTACATTTCTCAACATAGCGGCCACAATAATCTTGTCACGGTCAAATCATGTCACTGCTCTATCTGAAAGCCTTTTTATATACTCATAAAAACATTTAGAAGCACACAGAAGACACTCTTAATAGTGGCTGCTTCTGGGGACCAGAAATAGAGAACTGAGGGCCAGGAATAAGGAGACATACCCTATTCGTTTTAATTTTCTATCCAGTACATACATTAAATTTTAAGCATAATATTATTTCTTTTTAAAAGTAACTAGGGAAGTGAGCTAGTAGAAAGTCAGTACTATTCCCCAAGCTTGCAATATTGTTAAAAAGCAGGAGGTGAGGAAGCGTTGAACTATGATGGCTGAAGGTAAGATAATAGGAAATAAGACTAAGGGGGTAAAATTCAACCCTGAGGTATACAACAATGGAGGGAGAGAGAAATTATTGAAAGCTACATTTTAAAGAAAAGAATCTACATGCTAGTTTTTGAAAGATTACATTTTTGATACATAATAGAAAGATTATATTTTAGATACATAGATCATATGTTAACAAAAATAATTTACATGCTAGTTTTTGAAAGGTCACAGCTCTGTGAAAACCTGATGCTTAAGAAAATGAGTCTAGGCATACAGGGAGAAGTGAAAAAATGGAGAATGTTAGTAAAAGAGAACAAACATGAAAGGAAAGCTGTAAAAATCATAAAATTGAGGCTGCAAATGAGGTAGAAAGCCTGGTACCCAAAATAGAGGTGGGAGAAGCAACCAGTCCTCTAGAATCTGAGAAAAGGAAAACATAGAATCAGGAAGAATATCTGGAAATGTTGTCATTTAAGTATCTAAAGAATTACCAGCAACATTACTCCAAAAGACAAGGGCTAGGAACAAAAATCTCAAAAAAAAAAAAAAGAAAATTCAGAGGTTGCAAACTCTCAATAACTGCAATAAGCCTTTATCCCATTTATAGCTGCCAGGTTCTCACTTACTCACCTAGAGAGAACCTTCTTTTACATTTCTTCCTCAATCATCCAATGCTCTTCTTGTTTGAACTGGTGACTTTAAGCCTGTAAATGAAAAAGTGACACAGGACTTGGACATTATGGTTGGGGGGCAAAGCAGCATTCCAGAATTTAGGCTGAGCCCTCAGGACTCTAAGAGCTGCTGAAGACTAAGGAAAGTGCAGCTCCTGGGGATGCACAAGGAAGCTGGCCTGTGAGAAAGAAGCAGTGACGACCCTTTGGCTTATACATACATGTGAGCAAATAGAAAAAGAATATTCATACTTAGCATTTCAGGCCAAACCCATAATGCCATTTACAAGCTCCACACATTTCAGAAATGGGAAACAGAAGGTACCTTATTTTCAGAATTTAGGTTACACAGAGAAGCTATGACACTAAGTTGCCAGAGTTCTCCAGAATCACAACCTGTACAGGTTCCTTTGAGCATATGTCACTTGTGTTTTTGCTCCTGATTGAAGTCACATTTTTAAATATCATTTTTTCCCCATAACAACACTTTTCTATAAATGTAAAGTAACTGATCTTGACTGATATGGACAAAATATATAGGAAATTATTCTGATAGTATTTATAGGTCAGAGTGCTTAAAAATTTTAGAGGACTAATATATCTTACTTACATTATGTTACTCTAGGAGAAATTAAATATAATAGTGTCCTATGATTATAGTCTTCCCTTAGTATCCACAGAGGATTGGTTCTAGGACCTCTGTGGATACCAAAATCAGCAGGTGCTCAAGTCCCATATATATAATAGCATAGTATTTGCATATAACCTATGCACATCCTCCTCTATCCTTTAAATCACTCCTAGCTACTTATAATACCTAATGTCATGTAAATGTTATGCAAATAGTTGACATAGTGTATTGTTTAGGGAATAATGACAACAAGAAAAGTCTGTACATGTTCAATACAGATGCAACCACTGTAGGTCTAAAAACAATTTTGATCCACAGTTGTTGAATTCATGGATACAAACCCCACAGATACGCAGGAAGGGCTAACTGTATGATCATTTATTGATTCAGCAAATATATATATTTATCATCTATTGTATGTAATGAAGAAACCTTGGTTTCCAATTTGTAATGGAGTATGACAGATGAAAGGGTCAACCTTCCTCAGAAGCTCTTCTCTTACTAAAATGTAAGAGCCTTAGAACCTGGCTAGACAGTGCTATGAATTGCTGAAACAAGTTATACAGAAGGGGGGAATGGATGGAGGCAGATGTTAGGAAGGAGCTATCAGTATGACACTTTGGACATAAAGAGCTTGAAGTTCCTTTGTAACCTCCAGACGGACTGTCCATTAGGCAGTTGAATATACGATCAAGAGCTCAGGACAAGCCTCCAATAGAAATAGCCATTTATTAATCATATGTGTCAGATGAAGCCATACCAGTGGAATGTTATTGCCCATAGAATACTTAGACATGAAAAGACATTCAAGGCCAGCTTAGAAACGCCAATAGCTAAGGAACAAGGAGAAACATAAGTCCTGTCTTCCTTATAACTTTTAACAGATTTTTTTGTATATATCAAAACCATATATTTATGATATATATTTTGTACCCTGATTCTTTAATTTTTCATTTTATTGAAAAATATGTTAAGAGTAAGTGTGACACAATACTTGAAGAAAGTGTCTTTATAGATAGAAGAAAATTTGTTTCACTACGTTTACAAAGGCCATTTATTTGGGCTGGGGAAAACCCGGCAAATTAGTAGTCAGACTGCTGTTCTCAGTGATGAACTAGGGAGTTTCTTGATTTCTTTGCGCCAAAGGCAAGACAATTAGCTTTCCGTTTCTGTGCTTTCTGCATTAGTGGAAACTACCTTGTCAGAGCTATTTTCCTTAGTTCAAGGCTTTTCAAAACAGCCCCACCAAAGTTTCTCCAAAATATTAAGAAAACTCAATACTTACTGGGAGTATAGGCACCCAGTAACAAGTTTTTCGGAAATCTTTCCTCTGAAACAAAAACAAAAAAACAAACAAAAAGAAAGCTGATTTTGTTTTCTACTCCACAATAGGTTTGCTTTTATATAAAAATCACTTTTAATTCGCTCAATTCCTTAGCCTTTTCCCTTTCTTATTTTCCAGAAAAACACATCCTTACAATCGATTATTTCAGAAACGAGGAAAATGAGGCTTAGAGGTTACTCCTCACAAAGCCACCCATCTGCCTTCACAAACTTCGAACCGGTTTCTCACTAACTCTACAATCCCAGACACCCCTCACACCTCGGCGACCCACCCGCGAGCCCACCCGTGTCCTACCTGCCCCTGCTCCCATCCACACACGCTCTAAACACCGCACGTCACAGGAGGCGATTCCTCCCCTTCAGCCTCCCCAGCCCCGGCGCAGGCACCACGAATCCTCTCTTACAGACTCCCCGGCGGGGTTCGGGCCCACAAACCGAAGTCCCTCGCCGCAGGAACCAAACTCACCAGCAGACAAAGACGACCATGGCGCGCCACCGAGGCTGCGCCTGCGCACTCCTTCGGCGGGCGAGCACTTCCACAGGTCCCCCGGGCTCGGCCAGCTCCGGGATGAGAGCTGGACGGAATCAACCGATCTCGGCCCGTCCTCCACGCCACTCATGGACTGTGGACTACACTTCCCAGAAGATTCAGGGTTCCAGTCAGCTTTCCGCGCGAACCTCCTCTCCTCCGCCAGAGGCTGTGGGGCCGTCTCCCTGGTGGGGGCGGCAGTGTAAGTAGGCCGAGTCTCAAGACATAGTTATGATAACATTTACTTGTGTCCACGCTGCCCCTAGGAGAGGGCAGCGGTGTGCCAAAGAGCACGGTAAGATCCGCTCAAACACGCTGGGCTGGCTTCATGGAGGAGCCACGGCGCGATGCTAGGCCAGGACCCCCAGGCGACTCCCAGGCGCGGTCCGGCGGTCGCGGGCAGTCCGTTTGGCCGGGCTCGGGCCGGGCGCCATCTTGCCCGCCGCGGGTGTGGGTCGGAACTACATTTCCCACAGGGCGCCGCGGCCCCGGCTCCTCAAAAACCGCGAGGCTGGCGGCTCGGTGGAGCGCCGTGGCTGGAGCTACGCGCGGGTTCCCGGACGGGTCGGCTCGGCGAGCGCAGGCTGACGCGATCCGGGGGCGGCCGGAGGTGAGGAGTCTAGAACCCGGGGCGGGGATGGAGACTTGAGTATTAAGCGTGTTGAGGCGTAACGGGCTGGGGAAGGGCGGTTGGGCGATCGTGTTTGTGTGGCTGTATGTCCTAGCGTTGTGTGTGTGAGACTGTGACTGTGCGTGACACCTTGTGTGCGGATGTGGGGAGTATTACGCAGCTGTCCTGTGAGTCCTTGTGTTATGATTGTTAATTTGTGACCGAGTGTAACGCTGTGTGTACGGCTGTGGGTTAGCTGGGACTGTAGGTGTGACTGTATCCCTGTGGTGGATGTGGGATTATACTGTGTGTGACCGTGTGTTTCTCTGTGTGCAGGTATAGGGAGCTTCGTGACTGTGTGGCTGTTACTCTGTCCCCGTGGGCATTGTGACTGTGCGGCACTGTGTGGGGCGTGGAGGGAGGGTACTTGTCAATGTTAGATGTGTCACTGCAGCACAGCGTGTGCGTGGATTTGAGGAGACCGTGACTGTGTGTGTGTCTGTGACTATATGTCATACATACTCATGTGGGAGCACAAGACAGGTCGGCACCTTGATAGTAAAGGAGCACTTTTCTATGACACTGAGATTGACATGGAAGCGACAGTCTCCTCTGATAACCCAACCATGGTGGGGGAGAGGCAGGCAGAGTAACCTCTGACCTTGTCATTTGGACCCCAGAGGAGGTGTATTGTCTCCCATTTCTGTCCTCCAAGAGAGATCCCCAGAGAAGGAGGAACTTGTCACATTTAAGGTGCCGTGGGATTTTCTCTTTGTTCCTTAAATGCTTTATTTTTTCAGGATACGATTTTTTTTCTCTCTCGGCAAATGTCCAGAAAGACCTATCAAGTAACCTGGAATCTACTGTTTCTCTTTGGAAATAACCTTCCTTCCTTGCTTTCCCTAATTTTCTCTTATTAATATGGGGAATAGTTCGGTCTATCTTGTGTGCTGAGTATTTTGGTTTTACACATGTACATATACAGATACACATATATATGCATCCAGAACAATACATACACGCATGCTTGTATATATCATATGTTTTCATTTAAGTGATAGTTTAACTTCCAACAAAATTAAAAGTTCAAATATTCAGATATTTGAATATTTCAAATATTAGCTACTGTTAACTGTTTTGCCATCTGTGGCTAACCCGATATCCATTCCCTCCTCTTTATTGCTGTAAAAATCCTGATCTTATTTGGAAGAGCATTGTGCCCTATTAAATAAAGAAAAACAAACACACAAAAAATAAACAGAACTCTACATGTTTTGGCTTCCCCTGTTGATGTAAGCAAAAGTTCTTAGATTGGGCTTCTCAAACAGTTTTTTAAAGATGTAGGGATGGGATGGGGCTGACTCAGTGGGCATGTATCCTTGTGGCCCTTTCCCCTTTCTGTCTGGAATGTGATATGGTGTTATACGTGGACCAGCTATTTTATAACCGTGCATTTAGAATTAAAGGAAGGGTATGAGAGTTTACAATATTATATTAAATGAAAACAGAGAATTTTAAGTTGTACATTGTGTGAATGCAATTTGGTAAAAACCAAAAGTTCTACCTATATATGCATGAAATATATTTTTTTGTTTGTTTAGTTGGGGTTGTTTTTATTTGCATGAAATATATAGTAGCATTTTAATTTTCTTCACTGTAACTAGACTTAAGTTTGGGAAAAAAGGGGTTTCTCTTTGTCGTTTTGTTTAGTTGTTCAGTCTTCAGCATGTACTGCAATGGCTAGGACACAGCTATCAGTAAATATTTGATTAATGAAAGAATAATAAGTAGTTAATAAATGATAGCAGTGTTATTTAGTTTCTTTTTGGTGACACACAAGAAACATGCCCAGATTGCCACTGAGATAACCCTTAATTCTACCTTCTGGGGGACGGCAGTGGTGTTCCAAGGAACAACCAACATTCTTCAAACTGGATATGAAGTCTTCATCATCTACAGGACTTTCAATGTGGGGTAAAAGATATTTACTATTACTCACTGTTCTTTTGTTTTCTTTGATGCTTACTGTGTTTCTATATCAAATGATATTGATAACCAATTTTTTATGAGCATTTAAACTTGATTACTAATTTTAATTGATATATATTCCTTAAACTCTTTAAAGTTCAATTAGAACTTTAGTAGGGCTTATTCTTTTGAATGCTTTAAACATGAAATCATCATATAAGATTGGAAATAGGGAGATTTAAAAAGTGGGAAGAAATTTTAAAAAAAGAAGGGGATTATGATATTCAAGGAAGAGATTATGGTAGCCTACCTAGATGAGTGTGTTGGTAGTAGATATGGAGAGACATAGGTGGTTTTTATTAAGGGGGAAATGTTAGAAGTTGCTGAGGGATTGACTGTAGTAAGAGAAAGGAGAATGAAAAATGACACAGGTTTCTGAGTTGAGTAATTCTGTTGGTTAGAGTCGAGGCACAGGCAAAGCTAAAGAAAAATGCAAATTGTACCTGTCAGGGCCACTTTCCCCAGAAGAGGACTGTTGGCATGGCAGACATCTATGGTTTATGTCCTAAAGTAGGTAGATAAAATAACTTATCATTATGATCCAGTTGTGAGTTTGAGCTTTTCTAATGATTATCACATGAGCTATCCTTTCATGTTAAGACTCTTATATGTAAAAAATTAAAGGTTACAGGGGTCGGTAACAGACTATTGGTAATATTTAAATCATCTGGGTATTTACTGGAGTTTCTCAAAAGTGAAACTGGGGTGAGAATCCATTCTCCCAGTGCCATTGAGTCTACAGCCTTAACATTTGAATTTCTTTAGACAAAGTTTGTGTTCTTCCCAGTCCTTTATATCCCAAAGTTTATAATGAGAGGCTCTGACTTGCCTCTCCCTTTTTTGCTGCACTATATTGATCCCACCCTGAAATTCACTCTCTCTTCAATGGGGATTGTTACCTGTTCTTACTTACTGGGAGTAATTGTAGGAATGCAGTGACAGAAACTGCAGAAGAAAATAAATTACAAGTTTTTGACTCTTAAAAGCCAGTTCAATTCTTAATAGGGAAATATTAGAAACATTTCCATTAAATAAGGAAAGAGATAAGAATATCATCACCATTAATTACTACTTAACCTTATTTTTTGAAGGTGCTTGCTAGAGCCATTAAACAAACAAACAAACAAAAACCTTAGAGGAAAAAAAAGTTCTGAAAAGAGGAAGTAACATTGGCATTAAATACATGATTCCATAGGAAATATGCAGGGAAGATAAATGTTTATATATATTTTAATTACCCTCTGAACCTGAACTTGAGTTAAACAAACTCACTTATCACTAATCCATGCAAGAACTCTGTTGATCTGTTTTCAACCTCATACCCTGCTTCCATTCTCCATCCACTGTAGATACTTATTCAAAATGATTAATTTTATCTTTATACTTGAATATGTTCTCATAAAGTCATATATTTTACATGTATACACTTTTTATCTACATAAATAAGTCTCCTGTTCCTTCTTACTTTTTCACTAAGCACAATAGTTTCACAATCCATCTGTTACTGTGTAAACATTTATGTCAAGGCATTAACCATATTTTACCTACCTAATCTTCCAAGCAATGGACAGTCATATTACCACCACAAGAAATGCTGAAATGAAACATCTTCATACAATTCCTTTATGGACCACTTTGAGAATTTCTTGGGCTATAGAATTTCTGGGTCATAGGATTTGAGTTTACTTGACTAAGCAGTGCCAACTTCTCTCCAAATTGGTTATATGAGTCCACACTTCCACCAATATTGTGTTGAGTGTGGAGTTTTATTTCCCTATCCCTACATCTGCATGAACACAGCATTATGTAGCCTTCTCATAGTTACCAGTCTAAAAGGTATAAGATATTATTTCTTTGTAATGTTAATTTGCATTTCTCTAGTGATTTTGAGTATCTCTTAATGCTTATTAGCTTTTCGAACTTCTTTATTTGTAAATTGCTTATTTGTACTTTGTGTTCATATTTCAATTGGGATTGCTTTTTCTTGTTAACTTGCAAATGTTTCTTGTGTTTTCTAGATATTAACTCCCTGACAGTTTTATACTCTGCAGATATCCTCTTCTGTATGTATTTTATTTATTATATTTTTATTAAACAGAAATATTTTATTTTAATATCATAGTTATCTATTTTTTCCTTGTTGCTTACACTATTGTTATTTAAGAAATCTTTTTCTGCTCTAAGGTTACAAAGAAATTCTCCTACATTTTTGTCTATTAACTTTGTAGTTTTACCTTGTACATGTAGGTCTTTCACTCATTCCAGAGTCCAATTTTGTATTTTTAAAAAAGTATTCTCACTGGGCATGATGGCTCACGCCTGTAGTTCCAGCACTTTGGGAGGCTGAGGCAGGAGGATCACTTGAGCCCAGGAGTTCAAGACCAGCCTGGGCAACATAGTGAGACTCTATCCCCTAAAAAGAAAAAAACAGTTTTGTGCCATAATTGTCTATTTCAACCCTTCTCTGTGATATTATATTTTTTTCCTGCCCCTGGATAAAATGTTTTCAAGTGATATTATAATCACAGGTCAGCCTCAATTTGCTAAATAAAATGCCCAGTGTATGGTAATGAACAATACTTTAAACTGTTTAAATTAAAACTTCTCCCTTCCCACAGCTGAACTTCTTTAAAGATGGAAGCCTGCATAAGGGAAAGAGAATGTGAGCAGCTTCTCTTTTTCTCCTGCATGTTCTTCTCATCTTCCCCCAACAGTAGATTGTCCCAGCCTCCCTAAAGTAGGAAAGGAGGAAGGGAAAGGAAGTAAAGTAAGAGACAGCCAGGTGCAGTGGTACACACCTGTAGTCCCAGGTACTCAGGAAGCTGAGGTGGGATGATGGCTTGAGCCCAGGAGTTCAAGTCCAGCCTAGGCAACATAGTGAGACCTCATCTCAAACAAACAAACAAACAAACAAACAAATAAATAAATAAAGAGACAAGAAGGGTCTTGCTTAACTGGTATTGTTGTAGTCAGTGTTTGGTTTTTCCTGCCTTTGTGGGTATTCAAAGCTGACCCTTTTTCTTATTGTCAGGTGCTTTTCTGAGTTTCTGAGCAAATAACTTGCTAGAGATCTTCAACTGCAAGGGAAGCTATGATGCTAGAACATCCTCTTTACAGAAGCCACTTAAACTCCTTACATTGCCTCAAGGCATATAGTGGTCAGCCTTGTCTCATATTGACCCTCTAGAAGTTCTCTGGGACAGGATCCAAAATTGCCTGGGGCCAGCTGACTCACGTGGTCCACATCCAGTCACTAGTTGGAAATTAGGCACACATCTCTGTTTCCCCCAAATACCAGGGAAAAAAAGAAAGTTCTCCTAAGAGCTCTTTTACCACATTCAACTTCAGATCTTAGAGGCATTATCTATAGGGTCAACTTGTTTGATTTGAGGAGAGGAGAAAACAACTACCTCCTTTCCCCAGGGGCTAAGAATGTATAGCTCACCAACAGCTCTTTCCAAAACTAGTCCTGCCCCACAAAAAGTCCTCTTCTTCAGCCTCTCCAATCTCTCAAATACCCATTAGGTAGATTGAACTGAGGGCAGCAAAAATTTTTTATAGTCAATTCCTAGTTTTCAAATCTTGTATAGGTATTCAGAACCTCATTTTGAAATGTAGGGTACTTGGCACCTGTTTGTTCTTTTTTCCTTTGAGACCTCAGAAGAAACTGCTACAGTCAGTTCTATTTCAACAACCAATTTATAAACTGAAAGCAATTTTAAACAATAAGAGACTTCAAGGAGGATATAAAACAACACACCAAAATAATACATATAATATATACTATATGCATATCTGAAAACAACAAATAGAAGATTTAATTTAAAAGTTTAAAAAAGTCTTTTAAAACAAAAGTTTTAAAAGTATGGCAGTGATATACATAGAAATATAAGTTCCTAAGGAATAAAATTAGCAAGCATTGGCATAACCTTATAAAGAGAACTTGAATATAGAGGGACTAATCAGAAAACAAATAAAGAAAAGCATAGGATAGAAAGCCTCAAACTCCTAAAGATTTAAAAACTTAATTTATAAAAATTTAATGTGATACCAATATGATAATTATTTTATTAAAGACAAGTTCTGAAGTTCATATGGAAAAGTCAATATGGCAGAATAGCCAGGAAAATTCCAAATAATTCAGGACACTTACTCTACCATATGTTTAAATATAAAATAATCTTAAAATAGCATGACACTGGCATATGAGTAAATGGATCAGTGGAGATGAATAAATATTTTCATTCTAATTGTGAATGGAAATGTTTTAATTTCATTTTCATAATCTGCATAAAGGAATACAATTGATATTTGTGTATTGATCTTGTATTTTATGACCTTGCTAAACCTAATTAGTTCTAGCAAGTTTTTGTAGATCTCTGTATTTTTTTTCTTTGATCTCTATATTTTTTGTACCAGTGATTGGCAAACTGTTTCTTGAAGATCAGATAGTAAATATTTCAGGACTGTGGCCATCTTGTCTTTGTTACAACTAATCAACTGCTATTATAGTTTGAAAGCAAGCCATAGACAATAATACATAAATGAATGGGCAGGGCTGTGTTCCAGCAGCATTTTATTTACAAAACTAGGTGGCTGACCCACAGGCTGTAGTTTGCTAATTCCTGTTCTATATATGATCATATAATTTGCAAATAAACACCATTTCCTTTTTCCTTTTCTTATTGTACTCCTTTAATTTTCTCTTGCCTTTCTACATTGATTAGAAAACCCTGTACAATGTTGAATGGAAATGGTGATAGCAGGACAACCTTGCCTTGTTCCCTATCTTAGGGGGAAAGCAGTTTGTCACTGTTAAGAATAGTGAACTGTAGGATTTTCCTAAATGCTCCTGATCAGGTTGAGAAAGTTCTCTTCTAATCCTACTTTGGTGAGAGTTTTTATTTTGAAATCATCCTTTGAGATCATCATGAGGTTTTTGTCCTTTATTAATAAAATGCTTTATATTACTTGATTTTTAGATGTTAACTCAATCTTGCAATTCTGGTGTAAATCCCATTTGGTCATGGGGTATAATCCTTTTTGTATGTTGCAGAATTCAGTTTACTAATTTTTTAAAGGATTTATACCTTATGTTCATGGTATTTTGGTTTGTAGTTTTCTTTTCTTATGATGTCTTTGTCTAGCACTAGTATCAGGGTAAAACTGGCCTCACAGAATGAACTGAATATTCCCTGCTCTTTATTTTCTGAAAGAGTTTGTGCAAGGTTAGTATTTCTTCTTTTAAAATGTGATACATCTCACCAGAGAAGCCATCTGGGCCTGGGTTTTTCTTTTGGGGAAGTTTTTTGTTTACCAACTCAATTTCTTTACATGTTATATATCTATTCAGATTTTCTATTCTTTCTTGATCAATTTCAGTAGTTTATGTTTTTCTAGGAATTTGTCCATTTATTTTCTTTTATTGCATCTGGATTTTGAGTAATATTTAGAACATTGCACTTTTTCCCTATAAGCACACCAGCCGATTCTCAGACACTTCTTGTGCTCCCTCCTCTCCCTACCCCCACCAGCTGCTCTCTCCAGTGAACCTTTTCTCTGTCCCTCCAGGCTTTGGGACATCCCAGACTTACTCTGCCCCTCTTTTAACAGGCCCTGCTCAAGAGCGAAAGAATCTACTTGGTAGGACCTTCTTTACTCCCCACAATCCTTCTTTTACCTAAAGAAGTGAGAACCTGATGGGAAATCCAGGTTAGTGCTAACTGGTACCAATGCAGACTCTTTTCATCTTTCTTTTTTTTTTTTTTTTTTTTTTGAGACAGAGTCTCACTCTGTTGCCCGGGCTAGAGTGAGTGCCGTGGCGTCAGCCTCGCTCACAGCAACCTCAAATTCCTGGGCTTGAGCAATCCTCCTGCCTCAGCCTCCCGAGTAGCTGGGACTACAGGCATGCGCCACCATGCCCGGCTCATTTTTTCTATATATTTTTAGTTGGCCAATTAATTTCTTTCTATTTTTAGTACAGACGGGGTCTCGCTCTTGCTCAGGCTGGTTTCGAACTCCTGAGCTCGAGCCATCCGCCCACCTCGGCCTCCCAGAGTCTTTTCATCTTTCATTTCGTATTAAATTCTTTGCTCAGAAAAGGAAACAGATTCAATGATGGGATGAGACTGAATTCAGTTAATTCAGATACACTGAATTACAACTGAAATACACTTCATACTGCTTTTCTGCATAGTGCTATCTATTATTGACAGTGAATATTGAAATAGCCAACTTTCATTATTGAATTATCCATTTTTCCTTTCAGTTTTGTTTATTTTGCTTCATATATTTTGGGACTCCCTTGTTAGGTACATGTTTATTTATAATTATTATCTCTTCCTAATGTATCGACCCTTTTATCATGATGAAATATCCCTCCTCTTTGGCTCTCAGGATATTTCTTGTCTGATATTAATACAGCCACTGGAGCTCTCTTATGATTATTATTTGTAAGGTACATCTTTTTCCATCCTTTAACTTAAAATCTATTTGTGTCTTTTTATTCAGGTGAAATTCACATAATATTAATCATTTTAAAGTATAAAATGCAGTAGCATTTAGTACTTTCACAAAATCGTGCAACCACCAAAATTCAAAAAAAATTTCCATTACCACAGAAGAAAACTCTATGCCCATTAAACAGTCACTCCCCAAATTTACCTTTCCTCAGCCTCTGGCAACCACCCCAATTTGCTTTTTGTTTCTATGGATTTACCTACTCTGTGGGTATTTTGGGATTTATATAATATGTGACCTCTTATGTCTATTTTTTCCCCCTTGGCATGTTTTCATGGTTCATCCACGTTGTAGCATGTATCAGTACTTCATTCCTTTTTATTTCTGAATATATCGTATGATATGTATATATCACATTTTGTTCATTCATTCATCCTTTATGGACGTTTGAGTTGTTTGCTCCATTTGGCAATTGTGAACAGTGCTACTAGGAACATTCATGTACAAATATTATATTTAAGTACCTACTGTCAGTTCCTCTGGGTATATACCTAGAATTGGAACTGTAGGGTCATATGGTAATTCTATTGCCTCATAAAATGAGTAAGAAGGTGTTGCTGCTTCTGTTTTTGGAAGAGTTTGAGAAGGATTTCTGTTAATTCTTTAAATGATTTGCAGACTTCACCACTAAAGCCATCTGGTCCTGGGGTTTTCTCATTTGGAAGGTTTTAATTATTGATTCAATCTGTTTACTTGCTATAGGTCTATCAATATTTTCTATTTCTTGTTGAATCAGTTTTGGTTGTTTGTGTGTTTCTAGGAATTTGTCCATTTTGTCTAGGTTATCTAATTTTTTGATGAACAACTTTTCATACTATCTTTTAGTCTATTTCTATAAGATTGGTAGAAATAGCCTTTCATTCCTGATTTGAGTAATTTGTGCCTCTTTTTTGTTAGTCAGTCTAGATAAAGGTTTATCAATTTTGTTGATCTTTTCAAAAATTCCACTTTAGGTTTTGTTGATTTTCTTTATTGTTTTTCTATTTTCTGTTTTATCTCTCTCCACTCTAATCTTTATTACTTCAGTTCCTCCTGTTGCCTTTGGGTTTAATTTGCTCTTTTTCTAGTTTCTTTAAGATGAAAGTTAGGTTATTCTTTTTTTATTGTGATAAAAAAACATAATATCTACCCATTAATACATTTTTAATTGTACAATACAATATTGTTAACTATAAGCACAATGTGGTGCAGCAGATCTCTAGAACTTTTTCATCTTGCATGACCAAAATCCTATACCCATCGAACATCAACTCCCCATTTCTCCTTTTCTCTCCTCTCCCCTCCCCTCCTTTCCCTTTCCCCTACTGCCCCCTACTGTGGACTTTACAGCTTCTAGAACTGTGAGAACATAAATATGTGTTATTTAACACATACAGTTCAGGGCATTTTGTTACAGTAGCCTGAGCAGATTAAGACAGTTTTTGGTACTGAGAAGTGGGGTCCTGCTGCAACCAATACCTAAATATCCAAGCTTTGGAACTAGGTAATGGTCAGTATGAGCATGGGGAGAAACCCATCTCTCCCAGATCACCGTTCCTGTCAGATTAGAACCACATCCTTATGTCCTCATTGCCCTATCTCCAATACAATCACATTCAAGTTAAGGCATGAATTCAAGGGGGCAGAGGAGACAATTTAAGCAATCTCAACCACAGACTCTCCACACAACTTTAACATACACATTAGTCTTTAATATTCTTCACCATTAAGTTGAACCAGAATTCCTTCACTGCAAGTTGCAAATTTAATGGTTCCAGATGGCAAAAAGACACAGTAAGACTGTAACAACATGAATTTGGTAAAAACAAGCTTCCATGTAGGCTAGGTAAAATTCAGAAGGGATAAAGGGACAAGTAAAAATGGAAAGGAATGGTGAAGTTTTATACTTTTGAGCACCAAACAGTAGTGAAACCAGGAACAATAATTAATACCACCAACCACCAACAATATTAAGGTTTACTATAGTAACCATGAAATGCCACAAGTTCATAACAAAGCTGAACAGAAAATGTTAATATAACTGAAATATAGCTCTAATTACAAAGAAGGGAAACATAATAAGGATATACTTTTTTCATTAATTTGTCATTTATTCATTAATGACTTTAAAAATTAAGTGTCAAGACACAAGATTACTTTGTTTCTGTCATTTATTTTATATCTGTATCTAATGCTTAGACATTTCATAGTTTTAATCTGTTTAAGCTGGAAAGAAAAAAGAAGTGTAGAACACGTAGTACTGGAGTACTACACCCAAGAAGAGGAACATTAATTAGCACTGATGGTAACTCAGAATAACAAGATAGAGTGTAATCAGCAGTGGTGGTCATATAATAGCTTAGTAAATACAGTGCACTCAGAAATAGAGCTCAGTACTAAATTTTAAAGATACGAAATAGCAACTATCCTAACAAAAAGGTTAACAACAGAGACTTATGCTCCTACAGGGTCGGACATCAAATAGCTACCAATTACATATCTTTAAAAACTGCTTAAATAAAATAAACAATATTTATAGAAAATATAGCTCAATATATCAAATGAGAAAATGCCTTAATACCAGTGATCATGCAAGACTTTAAAGAGTACATAAATTCTGGGAAAAACACCAATTTCAAAAATTAAAATCTAATGAATGATGGTGATATAAATTTATCTAAATATAAATTTTCTAATACAAATATTATAACCAGTCGCTCATGATCTCATTGATTACATACATGATCTCATTGATTACATTACAGGTCAGCTGTCCTAAGAAAGAGATGATTGTGTAGTTAGGTGAGACTATGATAAAAGGTCTACTAATTGTTGATTTAACTGCCCAAACCTAGTAAGGTAAATCTGAGAGGGAAAAAAAATTATAATCATAACAGATTAAAAAAATTGAGGCCATGGTAATATAGAGAGTTGTAAATCCTCTTAATGTCAATCCCCCACTGCTAAATTTGACTGGCTAAAAAAAAAAATGAAAAAAATATATTAAATAAAGGTTAATCCTCTTAATGTAAGTTCAGTGATCAGTTTATAATCATTGCAATAGTTGTAGACTTCTCTCTTTTTAAATGTCCTTAACAAATTTAAGAGACTGACTGATTAGGTTAGTAATCTTTACCAAATATTTAAAAATGTACCTTTCATTTGGATCCTGGCTGGTACTGCCTGGAGGTGAAAAGGCTCCTTAAAGGAATTGGTATTATACATGGTAAATATTTAGGGTAATCTGTTGTGTCAAAACAAAATAGAAATTTAAAGAGAAGTAAATCATCTGATGAAAACGGAAAGGACATTACACATCTATCATTAAAACAAAAATAGCAGAAAACAAAACAAGGAAACTATACAAACACAGTGTAGGGTATAAGACTAAAAACCCCACTGCAACTAGGAATTCTAACTCTATGAATGAAGATAAGTACCTCATATATAAGAAGGAAAGAAGTAGAATGGAAAAGAAAAGAAAAAAAAAGAAAGTCAAAAGAGCAAAAACACAAATACCAAAGGTTATAGATAAAATATGCCTGGATAATAAACTTATATGAAAATAACTCATAATTAGAGAAACAAGTTCCAAACATTTCAGAAACAGACTAATGGAGTCCATCCTATATCCATAGATAATAAGAATATTAATTGATTTTAAAAAGAGAAGTATTTGGCAATATCTAACAAAATTGTAAGTATATACCACCTAAGACTGAACAATTCAGCTCCTAAGTACAGAATGGCCATGTAATCCAAAAACATATTTTAAAAGGGGGATATATTGAATCTCCTTGATTACCTGTTAAATCCATTGGTTTTCCCAATGAAAACTTGAAACAAAAACCTTTGCACTTTTATTTCATTCAAATAACTTTTTTCTCACCAGTATAAATCTTTTGATGTCAAGTAAGGTGCCCACCCACACTTAAGGCATTTCCACAATCCTTACATTCATAGGGTTTCTCACCATTATGAATTTTCTGATGTTTTGTAAAGGATGAACTGTGTCTAAAGGCCTTCCCACATGCCTTGCATTCATAAGGTTTTTCTCCAGTATGAATTCTCTGATGTTCAGTAAGGGCTGAACTGTGTCTAAAGGCCTTCCCACACACCTTACATTCATAAGGTTTCTCACCACTGTGAATTCTCTGATGTTGAATAAGGGCTGAACTAAGTCTAAAGAACTTCCCACACTCCTTACATTCATAAGGTTTCTGACCACTGTGAATTCTCTGATGTCGAGTAAGTTCACTACCTACTCCAAATGCTTTCTCACATTCTTTACATTTATAGGGTTTCTCACCAGTGTGAATTCTCTGATGTCTAGTCAGGGATGAACTATTTCTAAAGACCTTTCCACATGCCTTGCATTCATAGGGTTTCTTACCAGTGTGAATTCTCTGATGTCGAGCAAGTTCTCTACAGACTCCAAAAGCCTTCCCACATTCTTTACATGCGTAAGGTTTCTCCCCTGTATGAATTCTCTGATGTTCAGTGAGCTGTGAACTAATTCTAAAACCCTTCTCACAGTGTATACATTTGTAGGGTTTCTCACCAGTATGTATTCTCTGATGTTCAGTAAGCTGTGAATGAAATCTAAAGTCCTTGCCACATTCTATACATTTGTAAGATTTCTCATCAGTATGAATTTTCTGATGTCGAGTAAGTTGTGCATGCACTCTAAAGGATTTCCCACAGTATGTGCATTCATAGGCCTTCTCACCATCATTTCTTTGAAGTGGAGTAACTTTTCCAATTATTCCAAAGGTTCCATATTCCTTACATTTATAAAACTTGTCATCATGAATTTTCTGGTGTATACTAAGGTCTTTATAAAAAGTAAATGCATTCCCATATTCCATATATTTACACGGTTTCACACCAGTATGAATATTGAGTTGTAGTGTATGTGAGTTATCTATCCCGAAGGTTTTCCAACATTCATTACATTCATAGGTTTTCTCACCAGCATGTATTTGCTGATATTCATCAAAGTTGGAGTCACAAATAAAGACTTTCTCATATTCCTTATATTCATAGGGCTTCTCACTGTCAGGAGTTCTCTGAGGTAATTTAAGAGATTCATGATTGTTGAAATTGGATACTTTTTTGGAAGTGATTTTCATTTCACTGAAATATCCCACTTGAGGTCCTTGTACTTCAATCTTGTTTTTGCTCTGCCCGTTATTTCTGCAAATGGAGCTTTCAAGGCCAAAGAATTTGTTACTTTCCATTAACTCCCACTGAGAACCATTGTTTTCAGTAATGTCCTTTCCTCCAGATAAACTCTTTATCTCACACCTGGACTCCAAATCTGAAAGAAGGGAAAATATTTCTTTTTTACTGTGTCACAAAAATAAAAGTCATAGAAAGCAAAGAAGACAAACTGAAAATAATTCCCAATGAGTAAACAGTTTAAAATACCGTTATGAAATCTGAAGATAAAGAGCTCAGAAAATGATAATGGCATAACGTAAGATTGTGAGTTTTGTGATAAGGGAAATAGATTAAGACAGTGGATCTGAAATTTAGGTGTTGATCATCACCTGGTAAGCTTCTTGATAAGCATTAATGTTCAGGACATGCCAATTCTTTGTCTTGAGAGGCACTATAGTGTAACATTTAAGAACATTGTCTTTCATGCCAGACTGCCTGGATAGAAAACCTTGCCTCTGACACTAAATTGCTGTGTAGCCTTGGAAAAGTACTTAAATACTCTTTGTTGTAAGCAATCTCTTCTGTAAAATAATAATACAAAGAGTACTTATGTCATGGGGTTATTGTAAGAATAAAATGAGTCAATTATTTAAAGTGCTTAGGAGATGGCTAAGTACAAAGCAAGAATTATGAAAGTTGAGAGGAGACTGTAGCTTTCTGAGACATTAAAAGGTCCTTGCTAGAATACTAATTTAATGTTAAATGCAAAGTTCTCTAACCACGAAGCAGGTATAATATTTGTGGGAAGAAATGAATATAAATTGTTTATCAATCCAGCAACATATAAACTATAGAGATTCTTTTGATAATTATAACAAATCAGGACATGGTATCTTAGCTATTCTCTCAAAAGATGGATAAGAAAGTAAAATAAAGCATGTATTACAATTCTGAGCTCAAATACAATTTACAGGTTGGGCATCACTAATCTGAAAATTCAAAATCTGAAATGCTCCAAAATCCAAAACTATTTGAGTGCCAACATGATGCTACAAGTAGAAAATTCCACATGTAAGTATTTAACATAAACTTTGTTTTGTGCACAAAATTATTTAAAATATTGTATAAAATTACCTTTAGGCTCTATGTATATGGTGTATATGGAACATAAATGAATTCTGTGTTTAGACTTGGGTCTCATTCCCAAGATATCTCATTATGTATATGCAGAATATTTATTCTGGAAAAATCTGAAATCTAAAACTCTCCAGTACCAGGCATTTCAGATAAGGGATACTAAACCTATAATATCCCAGTGATGTATGTATCTCACAAGTCAAATCCAGCTCCCTGTTATCAAGGAAGGTAGAAATTATATGAAGGGCCTGAGAAGCTAAGAACATAATAAAGAATATTGAATAGGTTTAATTGAGGTGTTATCTGCAACACAACAACACTAAAAGCATGCCTTTGGAAACAGAAGAAATTCACCTAGTTTCTTAAAAGATAGACTTGAGTTCATTAAATATCAGCTGATATTCTAGCTAGCATATTTTAAGTTATTTGAGGCAGATAAATTTACCTAGTGAGACTAAATTGTTGTAGTTCTCCATCATCACATCCCAGTACAAGTCCCTCTGAGCAGAATCCAGATATTCCCACTCCTCCTGAGAGAAGTTGATGACCACATCCCTGAATGTCACCGATTCCTGAAACAACAAACCCATATTATAGGTAAAATTGAAGGAAATATTTTTTAGAAAAAGACAAGAAATAAGGAATTGCATTATAGGAAGGGGGCTAGATAACAAGTAGGCCAGGTGTAGAAGCCTATGACATGGAAAGTAAGGAAATTAGTGCTTCCCAACCAGACTATGTGCATTTCTAAAGAATCTATGTGGTTCAGAGAAATCTTCCTGCATACTATGGGATTTCTTAATTAACCAAACATGTCTGGAAAGTTTACAAATTAAAAGAAATTTAAAAATTTCTTGTAGCCCAAAGTTCATCACTATGTTACTTATCATTATTTCACATTATATAATGAGAATTATTACTTATAATGATAAATTATTTTGTAAGTGTTGTTTAGTGGCTATGGAGTAGTCTTCTTCTTGAACATATATTAGACTTAATTATACTTAGACATTCAGGTTAGAATGATCTTTTCCAATTCTGGGAGCCTACAATCATCATCATTTTGTACGAACTTGAGGCCAGTCAACATCAAATCTAATCTACCTGGAAACTCGGGTCTGTGGAGAAGTTCAGAGTTTGTCCATGTGTCATCAAACAGATTTATCTGCTCTTTTTCCCTACCCAAGAATATGACAAAGAAAAGTCCATTTCTATTCTATCTATGCTCTTGATAAAAGACGAAATACATAGGAGTTTGGAACATTATTTGGAGAATAGACAGGCACATGGGAGGGACACATGCTGTTTGACTCCAGCCCTCACTATAAAGTGAAAAAGTATGGGGATGTGGTGTGTACATTCTTTAATATGGCTGTTTGGTAGAAGAAATCAAAGAAAGGAAATATTCATGAAGAAGAAAGAAATAGCAACTTACATGGTCCATGGTTAAAACTGCAAAGAATTGGTCAGGGAATTCCACTTCTGATATGACAGCAGGAGGAGCTCCATGGACAGGCTCCCTAATGAAACTGGTAAAAAATTATTAAAAACAGAAACCAAAAAACAACCATTTAAAGTCTTTGGAAATGGCCCTAGTAACATGAAACAGTTGTGCAAAAAACATTTAGAAAAACTTGTTAAGAACTGTGAGAGTCTACACTGTATGAACCAACCTTTGTCTTCCCTTGTCTATCCCATCTCTCTGAGACAAAGACTCCACTTCCTTACCACTTCTCAACCTTTGCTCTCAGTTAGATGGTTATCTTCCCAGATAGAGTAGAACATTATCATTTTGCACTCTGTTCCAGCTACTTGTGGCACAGGTACAAGAATGGGGTTCCCTTCTGCCTAGCCCCCACACATGAAATATAGTCTTTAACTTGGGTGTGGCACTGCTGAGCATAGTGGGGTTCCAAATGCGTTGCCTTGGCTCTTGGAGTAGAAGTTTCACACAAGATAGGCAAGCCAAGAAGATCTAGGGCAGCTGTATCCCCTGATCTACCAAGCACTCAGCTCCTAAAGCATGGGAATCACTCAGATATGCATCCCATTGTCCTTGCCTCCAGCATGATGATGTTTGCAAATGTCTGTGAATATACCAAAAAGCACTAAATGATATACTTCTAGTGGATGAATTGTATGGCATGTGAATTATACCTCAGTAAAGTTCTTATTTAAAAAATATGGAGCAACAGCAAAAAAAAAAAGGCCAGTTTTTCTGGGAATCCTTTCCCAGAGAAGCAGATTCTACAATAGCCAGAGTTGGGAGAGAAAAAAGAGGCTCTTAGACCAAATGTGCCTCAAGAGTTCCCAAAATAACTTGAATTATTCATAATACATTTTTTTCTTCTATTATCTTCCTGATTTCAAACATCTCCACCTGAACTCACACAAAATGCATGCAATAAGAGGGATTCCAGATATATCCCAGGGAACAGAGTTGTTCCGCAACCGACACAGAGCAGAGGCTCTTTTCCATAGGGAATACCACTTTAGCAGAAAGGTTTCTAGCCAATCTATCACTTTACTGATGTGGATTTGGACCTGCCATTCAGATGTGCCCTGAGGAGATCCTCCTTCCCCATCTATGCCTTCCAGAGCTCAGAAGGGATGACACCATCCATACTCAACATCCTGCCTGGCTGCCACAGACAGACAGTAGAAAATAGAAAGAATCCAGGGTAACATGTTCCAAGAAACTATGCAACCTACAATTGGACCTCCAGTGGACAATCACTCCACCAGTGTCACCACTGCGTTAAGCACTAGGCTGAGTACAGAGGACAAAATCCCCAGATGAAGACAACACAGATCACCCTTAAGTGCAGCGGGACTATGGTTAACAAAGGCATCTGAGTCTTCATGGACACAGAAATGCTGACAGAACAGAAATGAGTTTACATATATGTATTCTCACAGAACTGGTAAAAATGACACTTTATCCAAAACACAACCAAACTTCTACAGGCTCACTGGGAAAAAATAAAAACACTCCACCTCGTTCACAATTATCTATGGTCTGTCATACGATCACTCAGTCACACTGTCACATAACGATGTCACCAAAGACTAGGATCACACAATAGGCCCTGAACCTACTCACAGTCCTACCAGCCAGATCAGACACCAGTCAGGGCACACACCAGGGTCTTGTCACAACACACTCCCCACCTCAAACACACACTCTATCCGTCACAAAAAACGGCACTAACCGTCCCCGTCGCCCGCAGCTCACGCATACACAGGCCTGAGGTTCCCGGCCCCACTGGTCCATCCGCGCCCTGATAGCTTGAGGCCTCCTCAGCGCGAGCTCCTCCCGCAACCTGGCTTGGGGTCATTCAACTCAGCCAGGCAGAACTCAACAACCACGACAATACCAGAAGGGGAAGCAAAGGTCGAAGTTCATTCACCGCCCTGGGGCCTGTGGGAAACGTAGTCCAACGCCGAAGACGTGCGGCCATCGAACAGAGCCCACTGGCCACAAAGACCGCGTCACGCCCCAGAGGCTCCTGGGAGTTCCCGGGCGCGTAGCCCGCTCGCCCGCGGAGAGCGGCGGCAGCCGGCGGGTCGCCAGGTCGCCAGGCGCGGACGCGGCGGGGGACGGTCTCCTGGGAACGAAGTGAAGTGAAGGAAGGAACGGAAGCCCCAGACCGAGGAACTGACGGGGAATTCGGGCGGGGGAGGGCAGAAGAGGGAAGCGGAAGCCAGGCGGAGGCTGGGGAGGAGGGAGCCGGAAGCCTAGGTCGCCCCCACCTCCACTCCCCAGGAAAGAACCGGGTCGCGGACCGGCTGGGCAGCCTGGAGAGCCCGGGCTGAGAACTCGCGGAGCGGGTACTGGCGCTCTGGCCAGGGAGGGTCTAGGCGAGAACTGCAAGCCTGGGTCAGGCGAGGTTTTGCTTGACTCTGGCTTGTCAGTGTGGGCCCCCGGGGTGGTCCGTGGTTGTCAACCTGAGGGTGACCGGGTTTTTTGGTCAGTTTTGCGTCAAGAGAAAACTCTACAACGCAGAGCAGCATCCGGAAGCTCAGTAGGTGTGTGCTCATCCTGGTCACCGCCAGGAAGTTCTCTGGTGTCCTTTTTACCAGTCCGTTTCAAAACAGAAACCTTAGTTCCGATATTTGTCACTGTAATTTAGTTTGTCAGTTCCAAAATTCCATGTCTCTTGTAGCTTATCCCAATGTCTCTGAGATTTGTCAGTTGTATAGTTCATTTTTTAAATTTCTAAACAGCATTCCATTGTGCAAATATGCCACAATTTTAGTCTTTTTTTGTTGATGATCATTTGGTGTATTCCCACCCAGGTTTTATGTATTATGAATTAAGCTGGCATGTTTTCATTCCTCCTGGGAAAATACCTAGAAGAAATGTTGCTGGATAATTAGTTTATGTTTAACTTTCCAAGAAACTGACAAACCTTTTAGAACGATTAGTTGTGAGTGATATGTTTGAGATTGTACATGACCGGAGTAAGTTGTTTCTGAATTTGGTATCTGTGGAATTATTAGATAGCCTCGGCGGTGTCATGAGTGCAACGTAGGGTCCATGGGATTATGGCTTTGTAAAGTGGGTTAGATCATAGGAAACTGAATGTCTCTGTACCAGCTGTTACTTATCAGGGTTTTGTGATGTCTGAAGATGGATACTATGTAAAAGATACTAGTGAATGACTAAGAAACTGTGTTTAGTATATGTAATTTTGGTTGCAGAACTATGACTTTATGATAAGCAAGTAAAATAGCATAATTGGAAAGAGGTAAAATTATCACAATTTTTAAAAAACAGTGTTACATACCTAGAAACATCATACAAACTAAACCCAATATGTTAAAGTGACTGGGTCTCTGTAAGTAGCACAGAAGAAAAATACTTTCATCCCTACCATTTTCAACAGTTAGATTTGAGTGAGGTATTTTTTTTTCCACTGTTCCTTGATGAAATCATGGGTGATATTTAATAACTTCTTAAATCATTCTGAGCCAAGTAAAAGTACCTGAAATAACTTCTAATCACAAAGTCAGCCTCATAGCAATTAAAATAGTCATTTTCTAATTAAAATATTTACTGTAAAAATCAGTATTTCAAAACTTCATTTAAAGGAAAAATTTCTTTCATCTGTCTGCCTACAGTGTAACTAATTTCTTCTCTATTCCCCCAACCTGTATTGCTAAATAGTTAATATTGGGCATAATGATTTTTTTTTTTTTTTTTTTGAGACAGAGTCTCACTCTGTTCCCTGGGCTAGAGTGCCCTGGCGTCAGCCTAGCTCACAGCAACCTCAAACTCCTGGGCTGGAGTGATCCTTCTGCCTCAGCCTCCCGAGTAGCTGGGACTACAGGCATGTGCCACCATGCCCGGCTAATTTTTTCTATATATTTTTAATTGGCCGATTAATTTCTTTCTATTTTTAGTAGAGATGGGGTCTCGCTCTGGTTTCGAACTCCTGACCTTGAGCGATCCGATCCGCCCACCTCGGCCTCCCAGAGTGCTAGGATTACAGGCATATATTGGGCATAATGATTATTAACAGTAAATGTTTACTAGTTAACTAGGCAGATTTAACCAAGTCATTATAGAAGCTCTAAGGCAAGTGAGGTTTTACACTGCTTCTTTTGCCTCCCTTCTTGTTCTTTTAAAGAAAGAATCCAAAAGAGCGAAGGTCCTTTCCTGCAAATCTTCAAAGCCATAGCTCAGGTGAGAATGTTTCTTCTCTCCTTTCTAAAATAGTCTTTTTCCTGCAGGACAGATAAACATTTGCCCATCTTGAAATTTCCATAAGATGGGATTCCCCAGTTCTTTTTATTCTAGCCAGATAAACCTGTGCCTTCTCCAAGCTACCCTTCCAATTTTAACTATTGTTCACTTATTAATTGGATAGTTCACTCAGTGCTCCTTTTTCACTCCCACAAAAAGAAATGCATTCCCTTAAATGAAATAAGCATATATGCCTTTAATGAACCTTTCTCATCTAGACAGAGATTTGATGTCAAAGTAGTGAGTGCTTAGAAGAGTCCATACAAGGGAAAGCCTTCATCGTGTCCACAGACCTCAGTTTTCTAGTAAGTTTTCTAGTGAGTGCTTCTCCTTTCTAGCTAAACATGTCTTTAATCAGTGCTTGACTTGTAAAAATCATCATCCAAGAAAGACCATTAAAGTGGCCCCAGAAACAACTCCTTAACCATTAGGACCATTCAAATACTTGCAGATAGACTTCATTTGGTTAACTACCTCTCTGGCTTATCAATATATGCTTGTAATAGCATGTATATATTCTGGATGGATAGCATCCTTTCCCTGCTGAAAGGCTGAAGCAATTATTATAGCCAAAAAATTATCAGGAAATGTGTTTCCCTCCTTGGTAAATCCAAAGTGATAGAGGGACTTACTTTACTTGACACGTCATAAAACAACTAAACAAATATTCAGATATTATGGCACTACCACTGTCCTTATGATCCTCAAACTTCAGGAAAGGTCAGACACATCAATGGCATTCTAAAATTAAATTTGGCAAAATAAACCACAGGATTACCTGGCCTAAGCTGTTGCCTGTAGCTCTTATGACAATGAGATCAACGACCTTTAGAAAACGTAAACTGACTCCTTATGAAATTGTCACTGGGCAACCCATGCCCTTAATAATAGAACCCCATGCTCATCCAGATATTTGAAATTCTGATATGACCCAATATTGTAAAGTTTTAATGAAGTATTTAAAAGCTTATTTCCAACCAGTCAAGTCTTCAGAGACTTTCAAGCTCACAAGAACTCTATACCCCACACATTAAAACCAGGTGACTGGGTATTCTGGAAAAGACATCAGTGAAAGACTGCACATGAACCACATTGGAAGGAGCCCATTCAGATTCTATTTTTTCCAAATTTTTTATTGTGTCCAAATACACAAACATACAACTTACCATCTTAACTATTTTTAAGTATACAGTTTCAGTGGTATCAAATACATTCATAATGCTGTGTAACCAGCACCATCATCCATCTCCCTAAGTCTTTTCATCTTGTAAACTGAAACTCTATACTCTTAGACAGTAACTCCCTATTTTCCTCTCCACCCAGCCCCTGACAACCACCATTCTACTGTCTGTCTTTATGATTTTGACTACTGTAAGTAACTCATATAAGTGGAATCATACAGTATTTGCCTTTGTGTGGCTTATTTCACTTGACATAATATCTTTAAGAACCATTCACTTTGTAGCATATTTCAGGATTTCCTTCCTTTTTAAAAAAGGAATAATATTCCATTGCATGTACATACCACATCTTATCTATTCATCCATCACTGGGGTTGCTTCCACATTTTAGTTATTGTGAAGCTAAAGATGCTATGCTGCTATGAAGATGGGTATATAAACATCTCTTCAAGACTCTGTTTTCAATTCTTTTGGGTATATACCCAGATCATATGATAATTTTATATTTAATTTATGAGGAACTGTGATACTGTTTTCCACAGTGGTTGTACCATTTTATATTCCTACCAACAGTGCACAAGTGTTCCAATTTCTCCACATCCTTGGCAATGCTTGTTGTTCTGTGTTTTTGATAGTAGCCATCCTAATGGATGTGAGGTGGTATCTTATAGTTTTGATTTGCAGTTCCCTAATCATTAGTGTTGTTGAACATTTTTTCATATGCGTATTGGCAATTTGTATATCTTCTTTGGTGAATTGTTTATCCAGGCCTTTGCCCATATTTGAATTGTGTTGTTTATTTTTTCTTGTTGAGTTTTAGGATTTCTGTATATATTCTGGATATTAATCCCTTATCAGAAAAATGTTTTTAAAATATTTTCTCACATTCTCTAGGTTGTCTTTTTACTGTGTTTATATTGTCTTTTCACGCACAAAATTTTTACATGTTTATGAAATCCACTGATCCATTTTTTCTTTGCTACCTGAGCTTTTGGTATCATATCCAAGAAATCATTGCCCTGTGACTATGATCATGTGGGGTTTTTCCCCCTTAGTTCTGTTAATGTGGTGTATTACACCGATCGATTTTCATATGTTGAGCCATTCTTACATTCCAGGAATAAATTCCACTTCATCATGGTGTATAATCCTTTTAATGTGCTACTGAATTTGGTTTGCTAGTATTTTATTGAGAATTTTGGCATCATTGTTCATAGGGATATTGATCTGTACTTTTCTTATGTTGTTGTTGTCTTTGGTATCAGGATAATGCTGCCCTCTTGAATGAGTTAGGAAGTATTCCCTCTTCAATTTTTTGAAAAAGTTTGAGAAGAATTGATATTAATTCTACTTTAAATGTTAGTCCAATTCTTCAGCAAAGCCATCAACTCTGGAATTTTTTTTTTCTTGGTCTGGAGATTCTTAATTATTAATTCAATCTTATTACTAATTATAAGTCTATTCATATTTTCTATTTCTTTGTAATTTCATCTTGATAGGTTTTGTGTTTCTAAGAACTTGTCCAGTTCATCTAGATTATCTAATTTCTTTGCTCTATAATTGTTCGCAGTACTCTTCTTACATTCCTTTTTGTTTCTATGGAATCAGTAGTAGTGTTATCACTTTCATTTCTGATTTCAGTAATTTGAGTCTTTTTATCCTTAGACCATCAAGTTAAAGGTTTGTCAATTTTGTTAATCTTTTCATAAAACCAACTTTTTGTTTCATTGACTTTCTCTATTGTTTTTGTATTCTCTATCTCATTTCTCTCTGCTGTAATGTTGATTATTTTCTTCCTTCTACTAGGTTTCAGTTCAGTTCTTCTCTTTCTAGTTCCGTAGGTTATAAAATTAGGTTGCTGATTTGAAATATTTAATATTTTCTATGTAAGCATTTACATGTATAAATCTTCCCCTTAGCACCACTCTTACTGCAACCCATAAGTTTTGGTATGTTATGTTTTCATTTTCATTCATCTCTAAGTATTTTCTAATTTCCCTTATGATTTTGGACCTAGTCCAAAACCCACCAGGGCCAAACCCAAATTCTCACACATCCAGTTGCTTTTAATATAGTCTAAATTGGCCATTTAGAGCCTACCTATTTAGCATACCCCATGAAACTACACCCAACACCTGCTAACAATAAGACAAGCCCTGTAACTACCAAAAAAAACCCCCCAACTGCGGATGATGCAGAGTTCCCTGCTTTGCTGCTGAGTAACATCCCCTAAACATCACCTAGACATATAATCCCCCCTTCTGATTTACCCTTCTCTCCTGGTAGGTACCTTGTTGCCCTCTTATGCAACCATGTCCAGGCGCCAGCCAGTAAAGCTAGTTGTGTGTGTGAAATAAAACTGTAAAGATACCAAGCTCTCCAGTCAAGATGGGCTCCCTGTGGCTAACAGAGGTACTTTAAATTTGAAGCAGAACCAAGAAGCCATAGCACAGTGAAAGAGCAGTCACACACTCTGTTCTTGGAATAAAATACAGCCCTTGACAAACATCCTGCTTGTACAACTCCAAGTGGGAGTAGATCCTGTAACCAAGGACTTTTGAAAATTCTCCAACTGACCACCTGAAAATCTTCAATCAAATTCCCACTGTATACCTGTATCAAAACATCACATGTACCCATAATAATTAAAAATTTTTTTAAAAAAGAAACAAAAAAAGCTTGTGGTTTTAGAATTGAAGGTCACCCAATCAGGACTCTGCTGCCTCAACCAAACAGGGCTTAGTTATATCAACCAATAGGAGCTAAACAAGTTTGACTCCTTCATTTGCATAAGGGATCCTGACTGGGAACATGGGCAGAACTCTCTTTATAAAAGCCAAACCCTCCCTTTGTTCTCTGAAGCATATTTTCACTTGTCACCAAAGGCTGCGACTCCCCAAAATGTAGATTGTTTTTTGGAACAAAAGCCTCTCCTTTTCACTCTGCAGATCTCATGGTTTTTTGCTAACATATGTTACTGTCTCTTGTGGTCCTGTCTTTTCCTGATCAACCCCTAAATCCTCAAACTTACTACACCAGTAGTGCCTGACTAATGAATGTCCTGCTTAGGATACTTTAGCAATTGTATTATAAATTCTTTGTTTCCAGGAGTACCACATGTGTCCTCTAGGATTGTACTTCTGTATATACTCTTTGATGGCACTGTCTGAGCCCTAGAGGCACCCAGGTAAGCTTTAACATACTGACAGAGTTGTGCTGAGCCTAAATTGATGCCTCAGGACAGATAACAAAAGGATAATACAGGAAATTAAGGAAAAAGCCACTTGGCTTTCTAAGATAAAATTTTATGGTTCAACATGGTGTTTGTTTTAACAGGCTAAATTGAGGTCCCCTGGAGGATACAACTAAGGCCAATAGTGCAGGTTGGTTACACTCTGCTAGGGGTTCTATTGATAATAATTTTGCTGTAAAGATGCTTTGGCCAAGGGCCAGAGAAAAAGCCTGAGCAAAAAAGGGTTAACACAGCAGGTCTGATAATGCTATCATTAGAAAGGCCTGATTGCAAAATTGGTCCTTGGTTGGCATCTGGAAACTTTCATTTCACAAGTATTCTCACTATACCCTAACTGATAAGGGTGGATCACAGTGCCACATGCTTTCCTTCTGGGAGACTGGAATTTTTGTACTTGCTAGCCAGAGGGTACCTATGTGACTAGCTCCCAATTAAAATCTTGGGCAGTGATTTTTCTCCCTGAAAAATGTCACACACATGTTGCTGCATTTTTGCTGCTGAGGGAATAGTACACTCTGTGTGACCCCTCATGGGAGGGAGAGGGCATAAGGAAACCTGCATATGGATTCCTTTAGACTCTACCTGTGTTGTGTCTTTTTCCTTTATGATCCAGCTATACATCCTTAGTGTATACTGTGGTAATAAATCTTAGCCGTGAGAACAACTACATGCTGAGTCCTATGAGCCCTTCTAGTGAATCTCTTAATGTGGGTGTGGACTTGGGGACTTCCAGAACATCACCCTTATGAATTCCTTCATGTTTTCTAAGCTGTGAACAAAATCTAATGCCTTCCTACATTCTGTACATTTGTAGGGTTTCTAACAAAATGAATTATTTGATGTTCTGTATGCAATCTAAAGGCCTTTTCACACTCCTCACATTCATAGGGCTTCTTTCCAGTATGGATTTTCAGGTATCCAGTAAGTAAGTAGTCCACATACTTTAAAAAGTTTCCACATGTGTTACAACCAATATTTTTTCTAGTATACTCTAAAATCTCTGTGAAAACCTAAGGCATTCCCTACATTTTGGACCCTCACAAGGTTTCACAACAGTAGGAATTTTCAGATATGCAGCTCATTATTTGTACATACCAGAGCCTTTCCATATTCCTTAGATTTGTAGGTTTTCTCAATAGAAAAAATTCATCATGAACACTGTCTGAACCAAACTCAAAAACATTCCCATATTTCTTTACTCAGAGCATTTCTTATAAATTTCCTAACACAGAAAAGAGATTTATGCTTTTTATACTTGGTTACATTTTCAGAAATTAATTCTCATTTACCTAAAATATTCCTCTTGAGACCCTTGTCTCAGTATTGCTTTTGTTTTGCCACTCATTTCTGAAAATGGAGTCCTCAGGGTCAAAGACTTTACTTCTTTCCATTACCTCACATTGGGAGCCATTTTTTCCCCAAAAAATGTCTTTGTCTCACATCTGGACTCCAAATCTGAAAGAACAGAAGACAAGAAACAAATGATTTTATTTCTCCTGTATCAGAAAAATAAAATTGCTATTAAAGACATTGAAGAAACAAATTGAAAATAAGACTAGCAATCAATAGCTAAAATAATACTATGAAATTTGAAGTAAAGCAAGAAAACAGAATGAGGACACTATATATAAGATGTGGAGGTTATAAAAGAGCAAATAGTTAAACCTATGGTTCTGAAATTTAGGTGTTGATCAGAATCAACTGGGAAAGTTGTTGCAAGTATTGATAGCAACCAATGCAGATGAACTGAATCAGCATATATAGGGTAAGTCCTAGACATCTGTCTTTTTAATGTTTCTACTAATTAATACTGATGCATATCAATATTTGATAGTCCCTTCCCAAAGGAGTGGGTGGGGAAAAAAGAAAAAAAATTTGATAGTCTCTACTTACAATTTTTAATGGTTTCTCTTTTTCCTGACAATAAAATCCAAGCAATTTTTCATGAATAACAAGGTCTTGCTTCTAAGACTTACTCCATTATATCCTCTTCCCTAAAATCCTCTTCCTTTTAGTTCCCAGATCAGATCATACAGTATTTTATCTTCTAGAGTTACCCATCTCTTTTATTAATATCTCTCACAGATGGGCTCCATTTATGGTTGGCTCCTTTTTATCCTTCAGTTCTAAAGGTCACTTACTCAAAACACATATATCAGCTGACCCTATCAAAGAAGTTCATGCCTATGTCTTTCTATTCCAGCACTTATTTCCTTGCCTTCATTACATGTTGATTTCTCTTTATTTAATAATTATTTATTATTTACATTAATGCATTTATTTCTTTATCTCTAAAGCTCCACAAGGGCAGACACAATCATTCTTATACACAGCACTACATAACAAACTCCTAATGTAGTTGTTAATTACAGAACAAGTTAATCAATGAATAAAAAAATAAATTTCAATGAAAATAAAGATAAATATTAGATAAGCTATTGAAAAAGGCAGATGAATATCAAAATATTTAACCAAAAGAGTTAAGCAATAGTTACTATATGTCTTTGACTCATCTCTCTCACAGTTTACTAAAGTAATGAAATATACTCTTTCCTATATTATTTCCATTTCAGATGAAAATAAAAGCATATCCAAATTAGCATAGCAAAGGCCAACCATTCTTATATTTCTTAGAAAAGCATCTCAAATATTTTCCAGATATTGCAAAAGGTATAAAATACTGTAAAGCTTATGAAATTGTGAGCAAAGAGGCTTGGAGCTACAATGGAGAATATGCCAATTCAATAACATGGAAAAAGGCCTCATGGGACCAGAGTGCCTTGGGTTCTACAAATAATGATACATTTGTTATTGGCTAGATGATGGCAATAAAGATTAGCAAATAACCTAAAAAAAAAAAATCTGAAGTGATAAACCATGCATGAGGTGGGATCAAGTATAATTTTCCTAAGACTAAAACATGGTATGTATAACAAAGTGAAATAATGTTAATTTGGCTATAATAAAATAAACAGGGATTTGTGAACCAAAAACCCTTCCACTTGGAAATAAACAAGCAATCTGCTAAATAAGCTTTGAGTCAATTGTGGAAATATCAATGTGGGAAAAAAAAAAAAACCTGTAGAAAGCCAGGTTTCTAAAACCCTCACATCATTGCTGAATTCTGATCCATGGCAGGGAAGAACAAGATAAGCCCTGGACATTTTGTGCCAGAAAGAAGTAAGCTTTCAAATTCTAATTGATCATGTCAATATGACACAGACACCACAGATGTGGCTATGAGAGGCCAGGACTGTAACATAAAAATCACAATAAAAAATGTTTTTATAAACATTTTAAATAAAAATTAATATCTAATGATAATGAAAAATGAGATAGCCAAGAAAATACACTTGTCAACAATTCAAGTGCCTGTCTGGAAGGTAAGTCTGGCACATCCTGTGTCAGAAAGCAAGACTCATTTCAAAGATTAATGTATTAAGTTGTACACTGAAATCAGAATTTAACTAGCTATGTTTTTTTTTTTTGGTTTTTTTTTTGAGACAGAGTCTTACTTTGTTGCCCAGGCTAGGGTGAGTGCCGTGGCGTCAGCCTAGCTCACAGCAACCTCAAGCTCCTGGGCTCAAGCAATCCTTCTGCCTCAGCCTCCCGAGTAGCTGGGACCACAGGCATGCGCCACCATGCCCGGCTAATTTTTTCTATATATTTTTAGTTGGCCAATTAATGTATTTCTATTTTTAGTAGAGACGGGGTCTCGCTCTTGGTCAGGCTGGTTTCGAACTCCTGACCTTGAGCTATCCACCCGCCTCGGCCTCCCAGAGTGCTAGGATTACAGGCGTGAGCCACCATGCCCGGCCTTAACTAGCTATGTTTTAATAACAGGAGCATTTGGGGAAAAAGTGCAGAAGTACTGGTTCTAGGTAAGATGGGGTAAGCACACTATAAATGTTTCCTGAAAGCCAAGAGTCTAGGCAGTTACCTCAGTCTTCTGCTTCAGGGTCTTTCACAAGTCTACACTTAAAGGTGTAAGCCAGGGCTGGAGTCTTATTTGAAGGCTTAACTGAGGGAAGAATCCACTTCTAAGCACATATGCTTGTTGGCAGCATTCAGTTCTTTGCAGGCTGTTGAAATAAGGGCCTCTGTTTTTTGCTGGCTATTGGCCAGAGGCTAAGTTCTTTGCCACATGGACCTCCTCAGTGACTGGTATTATAATATACAATATAATGCAATCATGGAAGTGGCACCCTTTCACCTTTCTTGTATTCTGTTAACCAACGGTTAGAAAGAAGAGATGTCACAGATCCTGCCCACATACAAGGGGAAAGGATACACAAAGACACAAGTTCCAAGAAACAGAGGTAATTGGGGGGCATCTTAGACTCTGTCTACCACGTGCTAATTAAATAACAGAGATTGTCAAAGTGGATTTTAAAAATATGACCCAATTACATGTTGTCTATATGAAACCCTTTTCAAATATAGTTATAATAAAAGTAAAAGGATAGAAAAAGAATACCCTGAAGAAACTAATCAATGAAAGTTGAAGTGGCCTTCATATGATCAAAGTAGGCCACAGAGTAAAGAAAATAACCAGGGATCAAAATGATAAATTCATCAACAAGACCTAACAATCCTAAATGTGTGTGTATATAACAATAAAGCTTCAAATACATGACATAGAATTAAAAGGAGAAACAGACAAATCCAATGTTATACTTTCAATCCTCTTTTCAGTAATCAACAGATAGACAAAAAATCATCAAGGATATAGTAGAACAAAACAATACCATCAGCCAACTGAATTAGCATTTGTAAAACACCCCACACTACAATAACAGAACATACATTATCTTCAAGTGCACATGGAACAATTACAAAGGAGACTGTATCTTGAGATATAAAACCAGCCTTAACATATTTAAAAGAACTGAAATCATACAAAGAATGTTCTCTGACCATATGTGTTAGATTAGATCTCAAACACAAAGTAACCAAGAAACTCTGCACCTATGCTTAGTACTTAAACAACACATTCTAAATAACCATGGTGTCAAGGAAAATTAGAAAATATTTTTAAATTAAGTAGAATAGATCAGTGTTTTCAGGAGGCTGTTATATGAGGCTTAGAGACAAATTTATGGCATTAAATGATTATATGAAAACGAGAAAGATCTCAACAATGTAAATTTTCATCTCAAGAAACCAGAAAAAGAGCAAAATAAACTTAAAGCAAGCAGAAGTATAATAAAAATAAGAGCAAAAATCAATGAAATAGGAAACTGAGAAACAGAGAACATCAGTAAAATAAAAAGTGGGTTCTTTGAAAAAATCAATAAAACTGATAAACGTCTAGCAAGACTGACAAAGGAAAAAATAGGGAAGACACAAATTATCAATATCACAAACTGAAGAGAGTTAGCATTACACACCCCACAGACATTAAAAAGATAACAAGAAAATACTATGAACTCTGTGCACATGAATTTGACAACTTAAATAAAATGGTCCAATTCCTAAAAACCACAAACTACAAAACCTCACCCAAAATGAAACAGATAACTAGGATAGTTCTATAACTATTAAAGAAATTGAGTCATGGTTTAAAACCTTTCAAAAAAGAAATCTTCAGGTCCATATGGTTTCGTTGATGAATTCTACCCAACAGTTAAAAATAAGAATTAACACCAATTATATACACAATCTCTTCCAGAAAAACAGGAAAGTCAGGAAGACTTTTCAAATCATAGTGTGAGGCCAGCATTACCCTGATATCAAAAGCAGACACAGACAGTAAAAGAAAAGACAACTATAGACCAATATCATTCATGAACATAGACATAAAATCCTCAATAAAATACCAGCAAATTGAATCCAGAAATTCAATAAAAAGAGTAGTGCCCCATGAGCAAGTTTATCCTAGGAATGTATGGCTGTTTAAATATTCAAAAAAATCAATCAATATAACCAATCCATTATATTAATAAAGAAGAAAAACCACATGATCGTATCAATTGGTACAGAAAAAAAATTTGACAAAATTCATTTACCCATTCATGATAAAATACCCATTCATGATAAAAACTCAGCAAAGTCTGGGCAACCCAAATACACTTTATGTAAAATGTGTTTGACATAAATGACTACCATGACTAGGATATAGGAAAATTAGAAAGTTCTGGTTTCTCATTTGTATTTGTTTTGTGACCTTGATCAAGTAAGTCACTTTCTTTGATAAATTCCTAACACTTTTCCACAGAGTATTGCAAGCCTTATAGAAAGTAATAAAAGGTTAAAATGCACTAGGGGAAAAAAAACTCAGCAAAGTAGAAATATTAATAAAATATTTTCTCAACCTGTACAAAAAAACCTAGATAATACTGTATTTAATGGTGAAAGACTAAATACTTCCCTGTTAACACCAAGAGCAAGGAAAACTGTCTGCTCTTATAACTCCTATTCAATGTAGTATTGGAAATTCTAGTCAATGGAATAAGAAAAAAAAAAAAAGGCAAACAGATTGGAAAGGAAGTAATAAACTTGTCCTGAGACGAGCCTGAGCAAGAGTGAGACCCCGTCTCTACTAAAAATAGAAAAATTAGCTGAGCGTGGTGGTGTGCACCTCTAGTCCCAGCTATTCAGGAGGCTGAAGCAGGAGGATCACTTCAGCCCAGGAGTTTGAGGTTGCAGTGAGCCGGACAACAGAGTGAGACTCTGCCTCAAAAAAAAAAAAAAAAAGACCGTTAATTCCATCATCAGGTATACATAATAAAACCTATATCCATTTAAAGCATTTTTCTAAAGAGTTGGGAGGGAAAGCTATCTTCTACTTAATACAAAAATGAGCAAATAAGCTGGCAAAATGAGAGTGAACAGCACTAAAACCAGATTGAGACAAGCCTACTAAATCTTTTACATTCTTTTAACATATTTCATCAATATAATGAAACATTTTCAATATTAAGATCTTCCTTCAAATATACACAATTGAGGTAAGTGGCACTTTCAGACTGAATAGTGTTTGGTCCACAGTAGAGGCTTAACAAATGTGGCTTTATCCCATTGCCTTTCTCCACTGAATGACCAATTAATGTATCATATTAGATATAATCCTTGAAACACTGCTAATAAATGCCTATCATGGTTAAACTGATTTATAATTTAGCAATTTCTTGAGTACTTTTGTTCATAAATATGAGTGTTGAATAATATTACATCTTATATTTTTTATATTAGTATCTCTTCCTAATTTTTATCATCTATATAGTATCACATCACTTGGATATAAAGGATTAACTTAATATTTACATAATACAGGACATTGTTTTTGGACAAACTCCTCCTAAAGTTCATTTCCAGGTATGAGTTATTAATAGGTCAGTGGTTCAAAACATTCTGGAGTCATGTACACCTTTAATACTCACATTTTCCCCAGAAAAAGATTTATTAATAAAATAAATATACAGTAATTTGGCATATAATTCCAAGGCAAATTATTTTAGGTGAAGTATGCCTATTCTACACTGAGCATATGGCTCATTTTCTTACTTATAAATGCCCATCACAATTAACTTCATATTTTCTTTGCACCTGATCTATGAATGTGGAATGACTTAGAATACCCACATAATAATAGGTTTTTAATTTAAGTGCTTATTATTGTCAGCCACTGTTATAGTGCTGTTAATAGTAACTCTTCTAATCCTCATAAAAACCCTTTGAAATTGGTATTAAACAAATAATAAACTATAGAACAGAAAGATACTGAGTATATTGCCCAAACTCACACATAGTAAGTGGCAAAACCTAGATTTTGATTCAGATACTCTAGATTAGGGGTTGGCAAACTTTTCTGTAAAAGACAATATAGTAAATATTTTAGGCCTTGTGGGTTAAGAGGCAAAATCAAGGATATAAGAATTTATATAACAAAAGAGATAACAAATTTCTACAAATTTTTTACTGACAAAATTCAAAACTTTATGGACACTGAAATTTGAATTTCATATAATTTTCACATGTCATGAAATACTACTCTCCTTTTTATTTGTTGTCAACTACTGAAAAATGTTGAAACCAGTCTTCACAGGCCATACAAAAATAAGCTACAAGCTGGATTTGGCCTGTACAACCACGGTTTGCTGACCCCTGCTCTAGACTCAGAGACCATCATACTGTACGATTTCCTGTAGTCTACACAATTACGTGACTTGGAAAAAAACTGGATGCTGTCAAACCTCCCACAAGAACTGGCTGGTACCATATAAATCTCCTAATGGATGTCCTCAGAAAAAATTCCTGCCCTTCTTGACAGCTCTCGCTGCACATATCTCCAGTAATATCCTAACTCCTAAAGTCCTCCAAAAGAGACAACTGTTACTTACTAAAACCAATCAAACCATCTCTTACCTTGCTATTTTTTCCACTCATGTCTCTGAAGAAGATCTAAAATATCTAATGTGTAATTTTACCTAAGCATTGGTCTTGTCCTTAACAAATCACCGTGTCATGAGAATACTTAGAAAAAAGAGCACATGGGGGAATTCAACCTACTGGCAAGTGGTTATATGAAAATTAACTCTAGGAAAAGCATCTGATGAAGTACTAGGAAAGAAGGAGATTCGTCCCCATGTACCATCATTAACTGAGAAGACAGACTAGAGACCAAGTAAATAGATAAGTCACTATTTGGCAGGGCATTTCAGATGAGATTATAGCTACACTCTGAAAAACAAAAATGCATTTCATAAAACAAAGAAAAAACTCAAAATGACCTCTAGCTTGACTTTAAGATGAGCAACCGCAATGCTTTTCTCCTCTCAGGGCTCTTCTCTTGGAAAATACCAAAACATGGAAAGAAAAGGAAATCATGGCCTTTCTTGGAGCCCAGACAGGGTAAATAAGAACACATTCTTCACCACTAGCAAGCTTCCATCAGCACATTAAATAAATATACCCAGATGGAATTATGAGAAAGACTGGAGTATTGTTGACCCTCCCCTTTATCATAAAGTCAGGTTCACTGAGGCCCAGGACTGGAATCTGTTTCAATGTTCACAGTAGTTTCCTGTAGACAGAGCTATGAAAATGTGGATCTGCAGTGTTTGACTTGCCCCCACAGAGCTTCTAAGAGGGATCTTGGAGGAAGGAATCCTACTCTTGGGGTCTCAATATCCTGTCTTCCCAGGACCCTGCCTTGGGAGCAATTCCAGCTTTAAAATCTCCATACCAAACACAGGCTGTGCTTTTTTACTTGCAACCTTCCTTCTAGGTCTCAAATGTCCAACTTCCCCTCTTTCATTGCCATTTGACTGCACACTGTGCAGCGTGGCTATAAGGTGAAAAGACAGAAACAAAACCCCGTGCAACAAATTCCAAGAAACCATGGTACTTAAAATTGGCCCCAGGGGTTGGCTACACTGCCTGTCTATTGTGTATTAAGCATTAGGCTGGGCGGTGGATATACAACGTGCACCGATGAAAGCAACAGCGGCCATGCTTTGGAACAGGAGGCCTCGCAGTCTTCCACAGGCACATATCCGGCCAGGCGGGGATCTGGTCCACATACTCCTCAGTATACTGCACAACTGCAAAAACGAAACTCTGCTTCCCTAAGAATAAAACAAAAGCCACGCTGGGCCAATTTTGATCACAGTCTCCAGTCGGTCACAACAGCGCTGTCACAGGACCACTTGATCACAGTAGGACACACCTCACAGTCACCGCTAACCACGGTCTCGCGAATGGCCCCGCCCCCACTCGGTCCCGCGGGCCCCGTCAGGAACCGTCTGGGCCTCCCCCGCGCGCGCCCGGCCCGGCCCCGCCACACGTGCGCACACACTCACGCTCACCCCCGCGGCAGGTGACTTACACACGGGCCCGGGCCTTCGCCTCCACCTGCCCTACCGCGAGTTCCTCTCGCATCCAGACCCGGGTCACCTCGACCCCGCACACAGAAAACGACCACAAGGCCAGCGGAAAGCGAACCAGCGGGAGAAGCTCCTCAGAGGCGCGGGGGCCGGGGTGAAATGTGGCCCAAGCCGGAAGGGACCCACGGCCGAAGCAGAGGCGGCCGAGCGCCGCGCAGCTCCTAACGGGCCGCCCCGGGGACTCCTGGGAGCTCGGGCCCACACGCGAGTGCGCAGGCGCAGACGACTGAGCCTTGGCCGGGGGTGCGGTTTGGTGTGTTTTGGGGGCTCTGAGGAGGCCGAGGAGGGTTCTGGGAGGTCCGCTCCCCGGAGAGCAGACTGAGGAAGCGGAACCGGGTGGGGAGGCCGGGGAGGAAACCGGGAGTCCGAGCTGGGCCTGGTAATTCTAAGGAGGGAACCGGGACCGCGCTCTCCAGACGCTCTTATCAGTACGACCAGGGCCTCGGGTGTGGTCCGGGGGCGTGACCTTGAGAGTGACCGCGAGCGAGCGCCGCCGGGGGGTATTTTGCCTGTTTTGACCCGGAGGAAGCGACATCGCGGGGAGCGGGTTCCCGCGCCTAGCAGGCGCTGAGAGAGCAAGAGAGAGAGAGTGTGAGTGTGTGTGTGTGTTAGTATGAGCGCGCGCCGAATGGGAGTGGTCTCCCGTGCCCAACCTGCTGCATGTTAGGTGCATGCTACTCTGGGATGTTGCGGCCGTTTTGTGTGTAAAGTGGACGGATTTTCGTGCTGCTGCGTGAGATTTCCTCTGCATGTGTCTATTTTTAGATTGGGTGTGAGCCGTATTTGAAACTATGTGACTGCTGGAGAAATGAAAGTGATGTGTGGATGATTGTGACTTTGCCTGGAATTGTGTAATGTGCTGAGATTGTGAATGACAACGGCCTATGGGTTGGCTGTTTTCTGAAGGCTGTTTGATTGACTATGGCTATGCGTGTGCTTGTAACCTTATTTCTGATGGTTTTGTGACTATGGTAACCGAAATATTTGAATGATTGAGGAACTCTTGCATGACCACGTCTAGTTGGTTATGTAAGATTTGATTATCTGAACAGTAAGCCATTAAGCCTGCCTCCAAAATTGTAAGTAAGTAGCAATTTAGCAAATAGGAAGTATAAGTATTGTAAAGGAAGAAGTAAGGTTTTCATAATTCCCAGCTGGTAAATTTATTGCCAGTAAACACTATATTATAATAACTAAAACTAGTGTGCAGGAAAAAACAAACAATTTTTACCGATAACTACCACTTTCAACGCTTCTATCTGAGTGAGGTTTCCTGCTCCTGGATGAAATCAATGGCAAGATCAATAGCTTCTTCAGGCATTCTAAGATAATAAATAGTATTTTATACACTTTTAATCACAAGGCTAGTTTCATTGTAGTAATTAAAATAGTTAATTTGCTAACTAAAGTATTCACTGTAGTGGTCAGTACTTCAGGTATCATTTAGCAAAATATTATTCTTTCTGCCTGGAAGCTTACAGAGTGGCTTTCTACCCAGAAACCTGATCAGTTTCTTTTCTATTTCTATACCTGCACTACTAAAAAGTATTGTCCAATAGTTAATCCTTAAATTAACTATTAGCAAATTAATAATAAATAATACTTAATTTCAATAACTACACTTCTTAAGCAGTGTTATACAGGTGAAGTAGAGAAATTAAATAGTCCAGACATATTCTCAAGTATATAGGGAAATGATAAAGATTATATATTATAAATGTGATAAAGATGGCATTCCACATCAGTTGAGGAAATATGAATTATACAATATGTGGTATTGCTAAACCACAAAACATACAGGGGAAGAATCTTCACAAGGCAAAGACAATTTAATAGTCTATATGAGAAACTAAGAAAAAGTATTTTCAACTTAAAGTAGATAAAGGGTTAATTTCCTAAATTAAAAAAACAGAAGAAGATAATGTCAACTAACTAGGAAATAAAAACCCAAGAGAAAAATAGACATACTATAAAGAGACACCATTGCAGAAAAGAAATAAGGAATGTCTTTAAACATATTTTAAAAAGCTTATTCTCAACTACAATATAGACCTGATGGGCAAAGATTAAAATGTCATCAACTGTATTCATCAGTGCATGGGAAGATACTATGCACTGCTGGTGACTGTAAATTGGCATAAAGGCCATAAAGAACAATTTGGAAATATACAGTAAACCCCCGCTCAATGGGAGATGGAAAGTAGACATGCAGAGGGAATAACACAACGTTACCTCTCTTCAAGCTACAACAGGTTCCCCAGAATCCTTTCTACCTCACCATGAGACTAGGTTTCTGATGTTTGTGAGGGAGTAGGATGTGTCCATTTTCCCACTAACCTCTGTCTTAGATTTCTGAAGGGTATGCAGACCAAGCAGGTGCTGAAACAGTGAACATTAATACAGATTTAACTGAGTTATTCTGGGAGATCTAAGTCAAGAATGGTCTTACATACTTGTATCCTCTATCTTTGCCTTCTCAGGACTCTTCCTTTTTCCAAGAGAAGAGCTCAAAAGAGAAGGTTCATCTCTCACAAATCTCAAAGCCATGTCTCAGGTGAGATGATGTTTCCTCTCCTTCTGAAATAACCTTTTTTCAGGGTATATGAACACTTGCTTCCCTGTCCTTAAATTCTGTGGATATTGGCATTTTCTTCCATGAAATTGGTATTTAATCAGGGCCCAAATTAGGGTAAGGCAATGGGTGCAATATTTATGGAGTACTCTCAGGGCCTTCCTAAATTTTGTAATCTAGGTGCCTCACCTGACTTACCCAGTTCTCAGCCCTGTTCACAGTTTCTCCATTCCAACCAGATAAACTTAAGCCTTCTCCAGGTGCACCTTCTAGCTGTAGCCAGTGCTCACATACTGGATTGATTGGGTGTGTCATTCATCATCTTTCTCAATCTTCTCACAAAAGTCTTGTGGGAACAGAAAGATATCTTGATTAAGTGGGATTATATTACTTTACTAATCTACCTTATCTTAACACTGATTTGAGATCTAAGTTGTTGAGTAGGCAAGGAGCAAACATGGAAAAACCTTGATCATCTCCACTAACCTAGGTTTTGCAATGATACAATGAGAGGTAGAATTGGTAGATCACATTATTAGTTTGTGGAAAGATGTCCTGTTTTGTAAGGTTTTTAGGATAGAGATTTGATTGCAAGCTTATACAGAAAATTGAGGTTTTATGTTCCTCCTCTCTGATCTCTTTATTTTATCCGTGTCTGCTAGCAGTTCCTACAAATTGTAGCCTGCAAATGAAATGAAAACCTTTCCAGTATCCCAATGCTGTTATAGATTTATTCTTATCTTTTTAGTTTCTTCTAATTTTTTATATGTGGGTACAGGAGAAGGAAATGCATATGCTAGTCCACTCTTGAAATATTCTACTTTTGAGTCAAATGGTACTTTGTCCTGTTTTCATATCTTTGTTTCAGAAAATTCGTCTTCATCTACCAACCTTTAAAATATTGATTTTCTCCAGATGCTAACTGGTTCTCTTCTCTTCACAGTCTCTTTTTTTCTATGCACAGATTCACTCTCAATGCTATACTTATCTGACTCTCCGATACCTCTCTCCATTCTAGACTTCTGTCCAGAGTGTCAGAATCATGTATTCAACCTCCAGTAGCTATCACCACCTGTATGTTCCACAGACACTTAAGTACATGTCCAAGGTTTACCTCATTGCCTCTTGTGGTCCAGCCTATTCTTTCTTCTGTTTCCCATTTTCATTTTCTAGTTCCAGCAGCCACACACTTGCCTATGCAGATGACCCAAGAGCTTTGCCTCTCTTTTTTCCACTCTGCAACCAGTTTATGACCAATTCTTTTGCAATGTATCATGTAGGCACCAGTTGTCCTCTGTCAGCCTGCTAACACTACCTTAATATAGGAGGCATCTCTAACTGTGGTTACTTGTCATTCCCACCTAACACACCTTAAGCCTTTTCCAGTATTCAAGAATATTGCCTCTCAAGTACAAATTTTATCATATGTGTGTTGACTTAGTTTCTTCATGTTCTTTATATTCCTTAAAGACCCTAAGTGGGGCATGCCTCACAGTGGAATGTATAAGACAGTATATTGGAAGGAAAGAAAATACCAACAGTTTACATTCAAGAGCACTAATCATTAACATTGTGGGTTGCCACTAATGCCTACTGATGATTTATAAATAACTACAATGTTGGGAATGTGCTCAGTACATTTTTAAGACCACTGCTATGTAGGGAAAAAAGTATAATATTATCCATAATATGCCCACTGCCTACCTCCATGTGCCTTTTCCTTCTTAGAGCTCAGAGACTGTTTACTAACATACTATGCCTTTTGCTATTTCCTGAATGTACTAACTGGTTTTTTCTCCCCATGAATTTTTAAAAGCTGAAGCCCTGTATTCCTACAAAACAAATTCATTGTGAGTACAAAACTTTTATGTCCTCAATGAAGCCTCGGAGTACAAAATGAAATTTTTCTTTGCTTTGTGACACTTTCCCTTGTACGTATTTCTGTCATTGCATCTATAATACCTACTGAGTGCATGTATTTACATGTGTGCCTCTTTCTTAGCTTATAACTTCTCATAAGCAGGGTCAGGGTTTTATTCATTTTAGTCTACTAGGCAGCCATTTAGATTCAGGACAAATAGTGTGATCTCAGTATATTTAGCATGAGATAATAAGTAAATACAGATGAATGTATTTTGAGAGAGCCTTTTGTACAATATAAAACACAAATAAGAAAACTAGTTTGACCATCAAACATTGTCAGAACTAGGTCTCCAATGTCTAGTTCTTACCCATTCCCGATCACTTCAGGATGAACTAGAGTATGCCCTTACAGGGATCAGTGTCATTCAAGGATGTGACTGTGGACTTCACCCAGGAGGAGTGGCAGCATCTGGACCCTGCGCAGAAGGCCCTGTATAGGGATGTGATGTTGGAAAACTATTGCCACTTCATCTCTGTGGGTAAGGAACACTCCTTGAATCTTTCAGTGTCATGTATCTCTTTCCAGGCATTCCTGAGACTTACGGAACTTTGATTTTCAGGGATCAGAGGTGATGAATCCTCTGATCCAAAAATGTTAGCAAAAAATATGATTATATCCTCACTTGCATAATGCAAGGTAATGTTCATCTGCTACCTTGAAGCTGTATCTTTCTCTTACTTCAATAGTTTTAAAGCCCAAACAGTTTAGACCAACTCTCATTTTTTCATTCTCAGGGTTTCATATGACTAAGCCTGATATGATCTGCAAGTTGGAACAAGGAGAAGAGCTGTGGACACAGGGAATTTTTCCAAGTCAGAACTACCTAGGTGAGTCTGTACAAATAAAGTCCAGTGGATATTAAATCTCAGGCAGTTGATGCCTCTGAATGTTTTTAAGGATTTATTTTTTAATTGTGATAAAATACACACAATATTAAATTTTCCATCTTAAACATTTTTTAGCATATAGTTCAGCAGCATTATAGTTCACCATCATCCATCTCCAGAACTCTCATCTTACAAAACTGAAACTCTGTACCTATTAATAATAATTTCCTTTTACCCCCACTCCCTGAACCCCTACGACCATTATTCTACTTTCTATCTCTGTGAATTTGACTAGTTCAGGTACCTCTTGTAAGTGGGATCATATATTTTTCCTTTTTGTGACTGCCTTATTTCACTTAACATAATGTCCTCAAGGTTTATCCATGTTGTAGCATGTATTAGAATTTCCTTTCTTTTTAATGCTGATTAATATTTGTGCGTGTGTGTGTGTGTGTATACACCATGTTTTGTTTATCCATTCATTCACTGATGGACACTTGGGTTGCTTCCACCTTTTGGCTATTGTAAATAATACTGCTATGAACATGGGTGTACAAATATCAGTTTGAGTTCTTGCTTTCAGTTCTGTTGGGTATATACCCAGAAGTAGAATTGCTGGATCATATGGTAATTTTATGTTTAATTTTTGAGCAATCACCATACTGTTTTCCATAGCAGCTATACCTTTTTACATTCCCACCATCAGCCCACAAGGGTTCCAGTTTCTGTACATCTTCACCAACACTTATTATTTTCTTTTCTTGAGAGTAGCCATCCTATTAGGGATCTATTTCTAAAGGCCTTAGGTCTGTGAAGTATCTATACATGGCTGACTTTCATGCCTCTAAAATCTAAATTTTAGGTTTGAACATCACTCCCCATGTAAATTATTTCCTTGTTTGCCTGTGTTTATAGAAATATTGGCTGCTATTACTTTACTAAGAATCTATTTCATGTTTTTCAGGTATAAGGTACATAGAGATCTTAAGTGTGAAGTTCTTTGAGTTCTGACAGAAGTATAAGCCCATGTATCCCACACCCCAGTCAAGATAAAAGATACTTCCATTAACCCATTAAGTTCCTTCAGGCCTCTTCCAAGTCAGTGCCTCCTATTAGGACAGGCACAGTTGTGATGTCTACCAGCATAGATTAGTTTTGTCTATTCTAGACTTTTCTCATGTCTGCTTTCTCTCACTCAACTTAATCTCTGAGAGATTTATACATGTTTTTGCACATATAAGTAGTTTGTTATTTTAAGTGAAATAGTATTCAATTATATGAATATGCCAGTTTGTTTATGCATCTCCACTTGAAAGACATGTGGGATGTTTACAATTTAGGACCATTATGAATAAAGCTGTATCTGTTCACTGACTAATGTAGATCTTCCAAATGTTGACACATTTCCATATACAATATAAAAAAGCCAAAACCCACATTTGTTAGTATCATCAGCAATCTCATCAGAAAAGTCTTTTAGGTATTGGGAAACTGACAGATTCATTGTAGAAAATTCAGGCTTTCCAACATAATAATCTGTACTTGAAAGCTTAAATTTTATCATTGGCAACAAATATTGGCAGATATTTTCTTTGGAGTAACAGGTTCACTTTGTTCATTTTCAAGAAAATGTCTGCCAGATACCCATATCTGAATAATAGTTCCACTATCAAGTAAAAATGATCTTCCCCCAAACTATGAATATTCAGTTCTCAAGTCAAATAATTTTTGTAACTTTTCCTTACAAAATATATCATATTCTGTTATATATTAGAAGTGCTTTATGCATGCTTCTTTAATCATCACATAGAATATTAAAAAGATATGTACTCAAGGATGGAAATCTAATAAAATTAATGATGTATGCTCATGTGCCAGCATTTTACCCACTGCATTAATCAAATTTTTAATTTTCTATATGTTTTGAAATCTTTGAGGGGGAACCTTGCTACCTGGAGAGAAAGACTGCCCCTCCCAGAGTTAGCTAATTCCTAGAGACAGTAAACAACTTGTCTGTGAGCTCACCTTTCATAACAAACCAACCAAACCTGAGCCCATACTCCCAACCACCTCCTTTATTCAGCTCTCACAAACTAAGCGAATATATTCCCTGCCCTAAATCACCTAAGTTCAGGTACCAGACATCTAAAGACCACCCCTATAACCCATAGCCTGCCAACACTATTCAAACTAGCCAGTCCTAAGCTGTTTTCTCTGCCCTGCCTTGCCTTTCCCTAGAAATGCTAATGCAAGTTGTAGCCTAGGCTTTTCCCCCTTGCTCCTTTCTGCCTTCTGACCAAACTTGGTGCATCCTCATGTGGCCATTTGTAGTGTGGCATGCCCCCTCCTTTCAGGAAATATAAATAATAATAATCTTATTTCAATAGCACTAGATGCTCCATGTTGTCATTTAGTTACTCCATAAATTAAAATCCATGGGTACAAATGAGATACCCACCATTGCTTTTGCCCCATTAGTACAAACATAAACACAGTAAAAAAGACAAATGAAGTGTTATTATTAACGAAAATAGTTTTTACCTTGCAGATACTCCCCATCACCTCCAACATAAGGGTCTCAAGTGCCAGAAGTTCATTCACCACACTTTGGGAACCAGTGGTTTAGTTGTTTCTTCTTGTTTTTCTTCTTTCTTTAGCATTTCAATCCTCTATATTCCTTCTTTTGTTATAATCTCCTATTTGTAAGAATTCTTACATCTATCCAAAAAATAAAAAGGAAATCATTGTTTAATATTTGTCTTCCTCTTGGTTTTTCTTTTCTTTTCCTGTGCAATGCCTTATACTTGTTTCCTGTACTCAGTCTCATGTCCCATTCTCGCCATGAGACTTACCATCAGATTTCAAAATCCATCTGCCAGTGATAATTTCAGGATCACCTTTTCCTTCTAGTATGTGCTCCATATCATAGTGCTGAGCATCATTCCTGATATCTACCCATCTTGATTTGGGTGAAAAATACTAACTCATTCTCATCCTATTTCCCTGAGTACCTTTTCACATCTTGGTTGCTTTTCTTTCCTTTATCTACCTTGCCTGGGACAATAAATATTTGTTGAGCAAATGAATCTTGTTTCATTAGGCCCCTCACTGGTGTCTTTCTGATGTGTTCTTAAAGGATCTTTCCTCCCCCTCAGTTCTTATCTTCATAAAAGTCCTGCAGGTTATAATAAACTGGTCCATTCTCAAGTTGTGATATCCTTGTTTTACATGACTGGCTTTCAGATAGAAATATCAGCCCATTTCTCACACTTGAACTCTAGTGGTATATGTTTATCTTCATATGGGAGTATGACTATCAGTTGTCTTATTCTTTTGGTTATCAGTATATCAGAATAACAATTATCTTTTATTTGTTTATTCTCTTGTTTCTCTAATCAGCCCGGTAGTATCAGATTGATTCTGTCATTTCTATTATACTTTCTTGATAGTCTCTCCACAATTTGTGTTACGTTATCTCAGCCTGTGAAATATCTTTACATCCTCTTATATTCTCATTTGCCATTGACACCTTCCAAAGTGAGAGCCTTGTCATTTCAGGTGTGGACTGCTGTAATGACTCTCTAGATTTGCCATGATTTTTCCCCAGGTTTTTAAATTTATTCTGTCAATATGCTAAAAATATATGACTTATTATATCTCTCCTTCTTCAAGGGCTGAGAGAATAGTACCACACTTGGTCATTCTAAATCTATTTCTCTCTTTGACTAAGAACTTTTGATCATCTCTATTTGTTCAAGTCTCCTAAATATACTCCATATACAATCAGCCCTCGATATCCACAGGTTCCACAATCTACAGATTCAACCAACTGCAGCTCGAAAATATTCAAAACAATAAAAACATACACACAGAAGCACATATATATTAATATATAAATAATATTAATACAAATAATACAGTATAACAACTATTTACATAGCATTTATATTGTATTAGGTATTAGAAATAATCTAGAGATGACTTAATGTATATGAGAGGATGTGTATAGATTACTGCAAATACCATGCTATTTTATGTGAGGGACTTGAGCATCTTCAGATTTTGGTATCCTTGGGGGGTCAGATAATGAGGGACAACTATAATTGGTTTTATTCCTTACAGCTGGACCTTTCATTATATGACATACCATATGTTTGCTATAAATACTTGCAAAGTTAGTCAACTTATGAAGCTTGAGGATCCCGTAGTCTACACAAGACTTCTGACACCAACTGTAAGTTCAGGGGTCCCCAAGATAACCCTTAGGTTCAATAATTTGCTGAAAGGACTCACAGAACTCACTGAAAGCTGTTATATTCAGTTACAGTTTGTTACAGGGGAAGATGTAAATCAGCCAAGGGAAGAAGAACATAGGGCAGAGTCCAAGAAAGTACCAAACATGTAGCTTCTAGTTGTCCTCCCTCTATGGAGTCTTAAACAGCATTCCTGGCAACAATGTGTGATGATTTATACAATGTATTGCCAAGCAGGAATGTTCAACCAAGCTTCAGTATCCAGTGTTTTTATTGGAGCTCCATCAGATAGGCATGATGGACTGCCCACGTGGCTAATTTCCACACCCTTAGGAGGTCAACCTGATACTTCATAACCCAAAGCCCCTACCCTAAATCACATTGTTACTATCTGGCTGTCTAAAGTCTCTCAGGCAAACAAATAAGCTTCTGTTAGCCATGATGTTCCAAGGGCTTAAAGATTACCTCCCTGAAGCCAGAGTCAAAGATGAGACCTCTCTTTCTGCAAGGTTAAATTATTTACCACCCCAAACTATATATCCTCCAAGTTTCATTTCCTCCACAAAATATTCCTTGACTACTATAGACAAGGTCTGTTTCTTTTTTCTTCATTCCCATTTTACTTAATGTCTGTAACATGTGAACAGACACATCCTCTGATATGTTCTAATAATTTGGTAGCTAATTCAACACTGGTTTATCTGAGGCTTCTTTCTTGATTTGGTTAATAAATCCCCCAAAATAAGGTCCTTTCTTTTACCTTTCCTTACTGTAGCTTGTAACAGAGGCTAGGTATTCAGTAGTTACCTAATTGATTGTGGTACCATGCAAGGAAAACATCTTTCTTATCCATTTCAGAAATCATTTACTGATAAGTTCTTTTTTACCAGACCTGCCAAGATCACATCCCTCAACTTCAGATTAACAGTGTGTTAAGGTATACACAAAAGGTTTCAAAGATAGTCAATAAAATATTGAACTCCAAGAACATAAGTTTTATTGAGAAAGAATTATCAAATTATCAAATTGAGCATTTTACATAGAATAGTTATGTTAAAATACCAGTTTGTTGGAATATTTCTTGAAATGGATGTGCCAGACCATAATTAAACTCCAATTTCAGACAAATTAGACACTGAAGGGTAGAAATACTGTGTGAAGGCTTTAAGAAAAATTGGATAGTAGCATTTACCTGGAGGTATTTGAGGTTATTAGGAAAACAATGTAACTTCAGTTACCACTACAGATTAGTTTTACTATTCTGGAACTGCACATGAATGAAATTGTACAGGATGTACTCTTTTGTATAAAGCTTACTCTCTGCCAAATGTTTGGGATTCATCCCTGTTGTCAATGTTTATCAGTAGGTTTTTTCCCCTTTTTATTGCTGAGGTAGTATTCCATAGTATAAATACATGACACAGTATTACCTGTTTATCTTTTGATGGATATGTGGGCTATTTCTAATATGAAGCTATTATAAATAAAATTGCAAATTGTAGGTAAGATTAATCCATCTTTAAAGTTGCCCCATCCCCCCAAATAGGAGTGGTAGTAAGAATATAGTCAAGAGTTTATAGAAAAATTATAGTTAAGGTTAATCAGTACCCTACACATACATTGAAGAATCCAGTCCTTCACAGCCCCCTCCAATAGGGAACAGAGTTAAGGTATGTTGCTGCATTGGGAAGAAAACTGGAACCCATCTTTCTCTAACTGAAAAAAAAAGTTAGAATTGATAGTCAGTCAGGAGCGTTCCGTTATTGACCATCTCTCGAGGAATAGATTGATGATAGCAGCAACCAGAATACAACTTTAATTATATTCATGTTGCAGATATTCTTTGTCTTCTGGTTTATTTTATAATTCCTAATGTGAATATGTTTTCCTGATTCTCTGCTTTCAAGAGAAAATACATCACAGTTATATAGATAGGGCTTATACTATAGACTAGTGTTTCTGTAAACACTAGGAAATGAGCTTTAAAAAGTTATTTTGTCATGGATGGGCTAAAAGGAAGTGCGAAAGAAAGTAATGTAAGCATTTTACAACACTTACTTAGGAGGGGATAAATGTACAGTTCTTCATCTCTTCCTAAGTAATTTTCCTGGAACATTGCTTACTGTTTAGTATCTTTAGTAGGCTCACTTCATTATCTCTGAATCTTCCCATTCCAAGAACAATCCCTCTTTCATCATTCTTTGTCTTCAGTTTACTTAAACTTTCTCAGCGCAGCTTATATTTATAACATGTCAAAGATATGAGTATTCTTTGCTTATGCTGATTTTTCTTCATTTTAACAGTGTAACACGATTTGTGTTTGTACATTTTCCCTACCAAGAGGTAATTTATTCTGGCCTTTTTGTAGACTACAGTAGCAAGATAGTCCCACCATAGATTGTTTGTATATACATCTAATATATAGTATTTATGTGAAGACTTATAGTGTTAATTGTGTTCTTTTCTAGAAGATGGAAAAGCTGAAGATGTTTTAGTGAAGTTCAAAGAATACCAAGATGGACATTCTAGATCAGTTGTATTCATCAACAACAAAAAGCTAACTAAGGAGAAAAGTAATATTTATGGTAAAAGACTTACTCTAGACAAGAACCATATTATTTCAAAAACAACACTATGTGAATATAAACCTGATGGAACGGTTTTGAAAAATATTTCAGAATTAGTCATAAGAAATATAAGCCCCTTAAAAGAGAAGTTTGGAGAGAGTAATGGATGGGAGAAATCACTCCTCAATCCTAAGCATGAGAAAATTTATCCTATAGTGAATCTCCATAAACAAACAGAAAAAGATCTCAGTGGTAAACAGGAACTTATTCAACATCAGAAGGTTCAAACTCCAGAACAACCATTTGAGTATAATGAATGTGAAAAATCCTTCCTTATGAAAGGAATGTTATTTACACAAACTAGAGCTCATAGAGGAGAAAGAACTTTTGAATACAGTAAAGATGGAATTGCCTTCATAGAAAAGTCAAATCTCAACATCCATCCACACAGTCTTATGGAAAAGAAGCCCTCTGCCTACAACAAATATGGGAAATTCCTCTGTAGGAAGTCTGTTTGTATTATGCATCAGAGATCTCAAACAGAAGAGAAACCCTTCCAATGTCCTTACTGTGGGAATGGCTTTAGAAGGAAGTCATACCTTATTGAACACCAGCGAATTCACACAGGTGAGAAACCGTATGTTTGTAATCAATGTGGAAAGGCCTTCCGTCAGAAGACAGCCCTCACTCTTCATGAAAAAACACATATAGAGGGGAAACCGTATATTTGTATTGATTGTGGGAAGTCCTTCCGCCAGAAGGCAACACTCACTAGACATCACAAAACACATACAGGAGAGAAAGCCTATGAATGTACTCAATGTGGAAGTGCCTTTAGAAAGAAGTCATACCTCATTGATCACCAGAGAACTCACACAGGAGAGAAACCATATCAGTGTAATGTGTGTGGAAAGGCGTTTATCCAGAAGACAACCCTCACTGTCCATCAGAGAACTCACACAGGAGAGAAACCCTACATTTGTAATGAATGTGGGAAGTCCTTCTGCCAAAAGACAACCCTCACTCTTCATCAGAGAATTCATACAGGGGAAAAACCCTATATCTGTAATGAATGTGGGAAGTCTTTCCGCCAGAAGGCAATCCTCACTGTTCATCACAGAATACATACAGGAGAGAAAACCAATGGATGTCCTCAGTGTGGAAAGGCCTTTAGTCGGAAATCAAACCTTATTCGCCATCAGAAAACTCACACAGGAGAGAAACCACACGAATGTAAAGAATGTGGGAAATTCTTCAGTTGTAAGTCAAACCTCATTGTCCATCAGAAAACTCACAAGGTACAAACCATGGGAATTCAGTAAGTAATGGGACTTTTTTGTAAAAAACTTTTAAGTCATAGTAAATCCTGTACATGATATGTTGCTTGCAAGTGTAATAATATCCAACAGTTTAAAGTACTGTACCACATATTAATCTATTGGCTAGACTAGCAGCTAGCCTGTAAGATACACACACACCAAATATTACTAGATAAATTGACAAAAAATCATTAAAAGCCCAAATTTTTTATTAGATTCAGCAGATGAAAACTTCTTTTGTCAAATTGTTATAAACATTTGAACCTGTTTATTTTCAATTTAAATATATCTTTTTGTGAACCAGTAATAAGCAGTTGGCCAACTGGCAGTAGTCCATGGACACTGTGAGTAGAAGTTCTATAAAAGAAAGGAGGTATGTTCTCAACATGGACAAAGCAGAGGAATAAAAAGGAGATGTGAACTGTATTTCTCATTGCAAATATGAAATAAAAATTAGTTGTTACCTCTTCAAAGTTAACCACAGTTCTGACTTCTAACATTATAAATTAGTTTTTACATACTATAAACCTTTATATAAATTGGATTATATATTGTTTATTCTTTTTTTATATGGCTTATTTCATTCATCATTATGTCTCTAATCACTAGTAGTGCATGTGGCAGAAGTTTATTTTTATTCTATATAGAATTCCATTATATGATTACATCACAATGTATCCATTCTGTTGATGGACTTTTACATTGTTTACATCTTAGGGTCATAATAAATAATAAATAATGCTTCTGAAAACCTTGTATTTTGCTATATATATATTTGCATTTCTATTGTGTATATACTTATGAATGGAATTACTGTGTCTTAGAGCATAAGTATGTTCAGTCAGCTTTGGTAGATACTGCCAAACCACTCAGAACTTTCACAGCATGAGATAATTCACTCTGAAGAGAAACAACTATGAATTTTATCAATATGTTGGTGGCTCAAACCAGAGAATTCATGCTAGAGGGAAACTATCGGCATTATTATGAAAACTGGGAATGTGAATGGAATGCATGCAGAAAGGCTTTTAGCCACAGCCCAAATCTTAATACCAGACATATGTAATAAATGTGAGATTGCCTTTAGCCACAGTTAATGCCTTATTTGAAATAAAAAAGTCATACTAGAGAAAAGAAGACATCCAGGATTTCCCTTGCTCAACACCAGAGAATTCTAACTAGAGAAAAGTCCTATGTGTATATTGAAGGTGGGGTGAGGAGGAATATAGCATTTACCCATGGCCTATATCTTACTGGTCATATGCAAATGATGAATATGGAAAAGCTTATAGGGATAGCTCAAATCTTACACAACACCAGAAAATTCACATTGGGTGGGAACTCTTCAAATGAAGTGATCGTAAAAATGACTTTAACCATAGCTCACTCCTTATACGACATCAAAGACTTCATACTAAAGAAAGAGAAATTAAAAGGAAACAAATGAGGTGTGGGACTTTTAACTCTGAGGAACGCTAGCTTCCATGAAAGAAGTCCAATCATACCGAGACTATAATGCTAGAAAATCTATGTGTAGGCACCCTAGTCAACAGCCCCAGCTGAGCTCCCAGCCATTGGCTAGCATCAACTGCCAGCCATGTGAGTGAGCCCTCTTGGACATCAAGTCTTCAGATGATTGTAGCCCTTGCTGACATCCAACTTTAGCTACACAAGAGACCCCAACCAAGAACTGCCCAGCTGGGGTCTTCCCAAATTCCTGACCCCCAAAATGGTAACATTTTTAATGAAATTTGATTGTTTGATTAAAAGAATGGGAAAAATAACTTTTATCTATTTATATAACACAAATAAAGGTTCTCGGTAGTATTCTTATTTGCAACACAGTGCCAGATAATTGTATGTGTATACTGAATTCTGGAGGATCGTACTCCGGATCCTTGCACAATATGTCCTTTGAGGCTTCACATTGGGTGTGCTTTCAGAAAGCCTTTTAGTGCTCATCAGGGAAAATTCTAGATGGTATAGCATGTGATGTGAACAGTTCATCTCAGTGTTTTGGGGATTTTTTTGTTTTTAAGGATGCATAATGTACATATTTATGAGGTATATTTTGATACATGCATATAATGTATGATAATCAAATCAGGGTAAGTAGGATATCCATCACCTCAAACATTTATCATTTCTTTGTACTGGGAATATTTCAAATCTTCTTATCTCTTTGAAATATTCAATAAATTATAGTCACCCTACTGTGTTATCAAACACTGGAACTTATTCCTTCCATTTAACTATAATTTTGTACCCATTAATCAACTTCTCTTCATCTCTCCCACCCCAACTTCCCAGCCTCTGGTAACCATCATTCTACTCTGACCTCCATGAGCTGAACTTTTTGAGCTACCATATATGAGTGACAACTGTGATATTTATCTTTCTGTGCCTGGCTTATTTCACTTAACATAATGTTTCATCCATGTTGATGCAAGTGACAGGATTTCATTCTTTTTTATGGCTTAACAGTATTCCGTTGTGTATATATACCACATTTTCTTTATCCATTCATTGATGAATACTTAGGTTGATTCCATATGTTGGCTATTGTGAATAGTGCTGTAACAAACATGGATGGGCAGATTTCTTCAATATACAGACTTCCTTTCTTTTGGATACATAACCAGCAGTGGGATAGCTGGATCATATGTTAGATCTAGTTTCAGTTTTTTGAGGAACCCCTACGCTATTTTCAATAATGGCTACACTATTTACATTCCCACTGGCAGTATACTAGCATTCTCCTTTCTCTACACCCTTGTGAGAATCTGTTATCCTTTGTCTTTTTGGTAATAGCCATTTTAACTAGGAATGAGATGATATCTCACTGTGGTTTTGATTTGCATTTCCCTGATGAATAGTGATGTTGAAAAAAACCAAAACAAAAGAAAAAACAAATAATCTGATTTTAAAATGGGCAAATGATCTGAATAGACATTTATATGGTTTGTTTGTTTGTTTTGAGAAATGTCTATTCAGATCATTTGCCCATTTTTTAATCACATTGTTCCTTCTGAGCTTTCCTCAACTGTCCTCAACTGTCAAGTGGTCATCTTACGTTGAAAAAGGGGCCCCTCCCGGTGGGTGAGGAGGTTACTCCTATGCCTGCCGGTCCCAGTCAGCCCGCCAACTCACTCAGGCCTTCACAAACTTAGGCAGGAACCACAACAAGAACAGATTTCCCGAGTCCACACAGCCTAAGCGGAAACAGGGGAAGGGGCTCAATGGTGGAAAAGCTAATTTCAAAGGAGCCCACCCCTACCAGTCCGCAGCGCAAAAGACACATTCGCACAACACACCACAGGCAAAAAACAGACAAATACACACACACACCCCTCCCACAAAATCACTCACACGCAAACGCACGGGCACACACCCGCGAACACAGGGGGCTCCAGTGCTGTGCTGCCTCCTGCGCCGGAGCCTCGTTGGGCTCAGACCAGCCCACGGGCACACTGGCAGGCCATCCATGCAGGGGACAGGGGCCACAACATTGGGGGAGACTCACATACACACGGACAAGGCAGGCGTGAGGGAGCAACAGATTTCGCGCTGAATCCCGGCTGCTCCCAAGGTGTCGTGGGCCTTCCGCTGGGACCTCTCCCGCTTTGGGGCTTCCGGATACCATGGCATCGAATCGCTAGAAGGGCAGGCCAGCGCCCAGCACTCAGGCATGGCCACAGAGGCCTCAATGCCGCAGGGAGACGGTCCCTAGGCAACTGTGGCGGTCACTGTGACGCCAGGCAGCAGACCCATGACACCCGCAAGCACGGTTGCAAGGTGGGCGGAGAATCCCGGAAGCCAGGCTGTGGCAGCCATGCCGCTTCGCGCAGGCGGGAGAGTGGGGTTGGGATGGAACCTGAGCTATGGGTGGGGTGTCTGGGAGGAGGAAGAAGGCTGCAGCGGGGACCGATAACCAGACCCTAACCGTCCTGTGTTCTGGACCCTTGGAGCCGAGCTCTGGGTCACTGCCCGGTGGAGCCGGCAATCTTGCCTGATGGCAAATGAGCTCTCAGAGAAGCAAAAACAGCCCCACCTTCAACATCTCGGACCACTACGACTCCTCCACCTGCACTCTCCCAATCCCTAGTCCCTTCTTCCGTGTGAAAGCAGAAGCAAAGGGTCCTGCGCTGCTACCCAGGCCCCACACCCTTGCCCCCAAGACCACAGTAAGGAAGAGCTTACCCCCCATCCCATCAAGGAAGAGCAGGTGGAAATGAAAGGAAACGCCACGTTTCTTCCAAGGCCAAGGCCGCCACCATGGGCTACATCTCACCTGATGAGAATAACGCAGCCATAGGAAGGGGGGACATTGTGACCCAGGGTTCCCCTGTGGACACAAAGCATGGAAAGGCAGATGTACCTCAGAAACTGGCAAGACTAATCATTAAGAAAAAAAGTGTGGGGCAGGGAACTCTCACATGAAAGGGGTCCCCAAGAATGTTGTCCTGGATGAACTGGGAGAAGGATTCTGTTGATAAGGTGGATCCCGAGGAACTGGAGCCTGGGCCCGTGAAAAAGATTCAGGACAACAAGAGATGGAAGACCTAGGAGAGCTGGGAGCCCACGCCGGAGAAATCACTCCCCACTGCCACGTGAACGTGGATGAGGGAAGGAGAGCAAAATGGGTCAGGTAGCCCCAAAGGCCACAGTTTGACTGAAACCTACTGTCCCTCCCCTAGACTCTGCTTCTCAGTCTTTGGGTTCTAGGGAGAGTAGATGTGACCACGAGAGCAAAAGCGGAAGGGAAAGAGCCTCACCTTCCTGGACGTCCGTCTGCACCTGTCCTGCACACCGAGAACGGGTCCCTTCAGGGGTTTCGGTCAACTGTCACGTGGTCTTTTTCCATCGACAAAAGCGGCCTCTCCTGGTGGGGAGGATATTCCTCTGCCTGCGGGTCCCAGTCAGCCCCACAACTCACCCGGGCCTTCACAACCCCAGGCAGCAACCACAAAAAACCACACCTATTTCCCTAAGCCACACAGCCCAAGCGGAAACAGGAGAAGGGGATCACCAGTGGGAAAAATAACAGCTAACTGGAAAGGACACCCCCACCTTCCCTCCGCAGCACATAAGACACACTCCTCCCGCCACACACCACACGCAGACAGCAGACAGACACACACACACACGCACACGCACACAGGCGGCTACTGGGCTGTGGTGTTCTGCCCTCTGCGAGGAGGCCCCGCCGGGAACAGGCCCGCCCAGGGGCACACTGGCAGGCCAGCCCCGCAGGGCACGGGGGCCACGACGTCGGGGACACTCACATGCACGGCGGCCAGGCGGCGGCGGATCCGGCGCTGAGTCCCGGCGGCTCCCGACGAGGTTTCTTGGGCCCGTTCAGCCCTCCGGCGCTCCTGGGATCCGGGCCCATGGCCTCGAACAGCTGGATAAGGTAGGCCCGAGCCCAGCACACACCTAGGCAACGTCGGCGGTCACTGTGACGCCAGGCGCCAGACCCGTGACACGCGCATGCGCGGTTGCAAGGTGGGCGGGAATGCGGGAAGCCAGGCTTCGGCAGCCATGCAGCCTCGCGCAGGCTAGAGAGCGGGGTCGGGATGGAGGTTGAGCTGCGGGTGGGGTGTCCCGGAAGGGGAAGAAGGCTGCGGCGGGGACCGAGGGCCAGACCCTAACCGTCCTGTGCTCTGGACCCCGTGGACCCGAGCTCTGGGTCGCTCCCTGGTGGAGGCCAAGCTTCAGGGAGAGGGCAGAAGGCTTGCGCCGTCCCCCTTGGATCTGATTTCGGGTTGCAAGGCGTGGACAGGTGTAGGCTCACATGGAAGTGGGGGTGAAATGTGGCTAGGGGAGCTGGGCTTGTTGGCGCACCTCAGGTTACCAGAGTCCCCGAGGGCAGGGGTCAGCTGATAATTGTCCGATCCTAGTGTCCACTGCCTGCCTGTCTGGGATCTGGGCCTACCAGCTATTGCCCTGTCCTCAGATGACAGGGGCTCTTGCTTGTCCCCCCCCACTGCTTAGCAAAGGGGGAAACACCGACCTAGGCAATCCGAGGGACTGCAAAGGTGACCGCAGCTAGGCCACTGGGGGAAATGGGATCGCAGAAGGGCAGGTGGAGCGAAGCAGCTGTTTCAGAAGCAGCTCTGGGCTATTTCCAGACTGACAATGATCACAGGTCTGCTCCCAAGGAGCACTCAAGGCCCTGACAAAGTCAAGGAGATGCCAAGCATATGTGGGACCACACAGGCCCTGCGCTGGAGTCCCAGGGAAGAGCAGGCAGTCTTGCCTGAAAGCAAATGAGCTCTCTGAGAAGCGAAAACAGCCCCACCTTCAACAACTCGGACCACTACGACTCCCCGACCTGCACCCTCCCAATCCCTAGTCCCCTCTTCCTCGTGAAAGCAGAAGCAGCCAAAGGGTTCTGCACTGCTACCCCGGCCCCGCACCATTGACCCTAGGAACACAGTAAGTAAGCACATACCTCCCAGTCCGTATTAAGGAAGAACAAAGTACAGATGAAGGGAAACACCACATTCATGTGAAGGCAAATGCCCGCCATCTTGGGCTACATCTCATTCAATGTGAAGCAGCCAGTCATCCGAAGGGGGGTCATTTGACCCAGGCTTCCCCTGTGGGCACAAGGCATGGAAAGGAAGATCTGTCTGATAATCCTGCATGCCGTCTGTAAGTAAAAAGTGTAGAGAAATGGATCTCTAAGAATGTTGTCTGTATGAATTGGGACAAATATTTTGTTGGTAAGATGGATCCAGAACAAGAAAATTCTAGGCCCATGAAAAAGATTCAGGACAACAAAAGACGGGCGACCTAGGAGAGGTGGGAGCCCATGAAGGAGAAATCACTCCCCAGTGCCTCATGAACGTTGATGAGGGAAGCAGAACAAAAGTGGTGTGGTAGTCCCAAAGGCCACAGTTTGACTGATACATACTGTCCCTACCTTATCCTCTGCTTCCCAATCCTTGGGCCATGGGGAGAGTAGCTGTGACCACCAGAGGCAAAGCAGAGTGGAGATAGCTTCACTTTGCTTGACATCTGTCTGTACCTGTCCTGCATGCCGACAGTGGGTTCCTTCTGAGATTTCTGTCCTCATAGGTGATGTGGTTGTTTTAGGTTGGGTAAAGCAGCCCCTCCCGGTGGGGAGGTTTCTCCTATGACTGCAGGTTCCAGTCAACTCCCATCTCACCCAGGCCTTCACAAACCCAGTGAGGAACCACAAGGAGAAGAGATTTCCTAGGCCATACAGCCAAAGTTGAATGGGAGGAAGGGGCTCTAGATAAGGAAAGCTAAGTAGAATAGAGCCTCTCCACCACCCCATTGGAGGGGCCTTTAAGCCATCTAAAATATCTGTTTGAGAAAAAGGAAAAATTGAAATATTGATATTTTTGCTAACTTTTGTTTATTTTTTCTGTCTATAGGATAGAGAGACAACTTTCTAGTGAGGTCTCCTGGGCAATCACCTCTGTGTTATTCTGTCCTGCAGCTGGGTTTGTCATCCTAAACCATGTTTGTTGCAAAGGTTTGCATATATTACTTCTGATTGGCAAAAGCTGGTCTCTGGCATCAACTACCCGGTACTAGTAATAGCTGTACACTCAGAGATCCCACATTTCTTTTTAACCTAGCCCTGTATCCAACATTGTGTACAAGGCGACAGTCCATTTTACCTTTCAATCCTCACTATTATAGTTGTTGCTTATGACTTTCTTTGCCTGGTAATCTGTTGTTGTAAACAGCCTGCTGAAGCTTTGCAGGGTATACATAAGTATATACCTTCCTTCTAAGACATCACCCCAATTCAGATGGAAGTAAGTTAATGACTGTGTGCTCCTCATCTCATACATATGAATGGGTAAAACTGACAGTGGGGAATATGTAACAGAGGAATGGCCTAAATAAATGGCAAAAATGTTTGTCTCTTTGAAACATGCCACAGTCCTTTTTGAGAGCTAGGACCCGCATCTGTTACTCGGGACAGCAGTTGGGAGGGGCAGGGTAGTGTCCTTTGTTCTTTGTGCTCAGGAGATGGCTCAGCAGAATTGCGGAGATAGTGTGTGGAGGTTGGGGATTTTCTTAGATGGAGATGGTACAATCGGAATCATCAACTATAGTTGAACAACAATATTCTAGGACTGAAAGCCCTTACTTTAAAAGCTCTATATTTCTGCTTATGATTAGGACGATGGCATTTTAGACAGGAGTCTCCATCCTCCTCAATTGCCAGGAAATCAACAAACTCCTTTTTCTTTTTCTTCAAACCAACTTTCCTCATTCTTCTGATGTAGCCTTGAGGACAGGTGCTGAGCTTTCAGTAACACTATGGTCAGATATCGGTTTAATTAAAAGCTGATATTTAGATTGTAATTGTTTTTTTTTTTTTA
>VBSM01003212.1:3189299-3204411 GCA_008086735.1 Cheirogaleus medius
AAAAAAAAAAAAAAAAAAAGTTTAGTCTCCCCAAGTTGGATCCTTTAAGACTTGTTCTAACATTTTCTTCCACTTCTGTTCCTCTTTCCTTTTGCCATTTTCAATACCACATGAAGAAATCTAGAGGAGACTTCTAATGTCTCTGAGACCTCTGGAGGAATACAGAAAACACTAACCTCTCATTGAGATCTTCTGTTCTCACGTGGCATCCAAATTGTTTCCTCCCAGGTGCTGTCTTTTGCATTGCATTGCCTAATATCTTTGGATTTGGAGGTACCAGGTATTGCCTTGTATTGGGAAGACAAGGTCTTGCTGCATTGCCCAGGCTGGAGTGCAGTGGCTATTTACAGATGTAATCAGAGAGCACTGTGTCCTGACCTCCAGGAATCCCTCCCTCCTCAGCCTCCCAGGCATGGCCCAGCTGTCTTTTCTTGACTGAACCTTTACCTATGCCCTTTTTGTTTGTTTCAGCAAATAATGGTGTTAAGATTTAAGTTCTGTGCCTTTGGGATGTAAATTTTCACATAAGAGTCATGTCTTTGGGAGTTTAAATTTAGGGTTGCTTAGCTGGCAATTGTCTGATAGGGCTTGATAGTCTACAGGGGTGAGAGAAACTATTTGAAAACTGGCAAATGAATCTTACAAAGCTATAGGATCTGCTTCTATAAGTCTATATGTTTATATGTATATGTAATATTTCACTACCAAAATATATGAAATATCTCTAATTGGCTGAATAAAAAGAACTTAAATATTTTATCAGAAAAATAAAAACTCAGATGCCTTTTAGTTCACAGGACTTGGCTAAATCTTTTTTAAAAGGACTAGTATAATGTTGGTTTAATGAAAACAACTATGTCTTCTGAGTTATTAATAAATGTATTTAAAGGATTTTGCTTTTGTGATACTTGTCTAACAGACAGTATTATAAAAATGGTTCTGCAGGGCTGTGGGACTTGAATATGTGTGGATTTTGGTATATGCAGAGGGGTCTTAGAACCAATCCCACACATATACTGAGGGGATAACTGTGTATTAATATTTCTGGTTTTTGGTGAAATGTTATATAGATTTGGAAGAGAACTTTCAAGTCTTAAAAAGAGAAATACGTATACATAAGGAGAAAATGAAAGAGAATCATGTCAATAATTTTTATAATTCAAAAAGGGTTAGAAATTGTAACCAGTACTATGATGACATCTATTTTTGCCTGGTTTTATTAATCATTCCGAAGGGTACAAATTCTCCTGTTAGAAGAATACTTAAAATTTTCAAGAACAAACTTTTGAAGTAAGTACAGCAATGTAGAAAACAGTATTTATTTCCCCCTTTGAAAAATTTGATGCTTAAATTTTTTGTTATAAATTGCCCTCCAATGGGCTAATATTTAGCTAGGATTGATTTTACTTACCACATAATAAATTGTTTACATTTCACTTAATTAAAAAATATATTATATTCCTATAGTGTGGAATAGAAGTGGAACCTGGAACCTACTGGATAGTGATTATTCTGAATGTTGTGAATGTCTATAAACCAGAAGGTATGATTGATTAGACGACTACAGTGACCTCACAGCAGCTGCATATAGTATGTTGTACTAGTTCTCAGTTATTACTTTCAGTGGGTAATAGCTTAGTGTCTAGTTCCCAATGTGTAAACACTATATTTACATATTAATAATTGGACAGGGCAGGTGATGAACATTCTGGCTAAATAACCTATCATGTTCTTTTAATAGCCTACTGGATTTGATTTGCTATTTTAATTGGAATACTCATATACCATAAGTACAATAGATTATTTTTGACACTTTACTTGATTTTGGGTGTTGTCCTTTTCCAAATTTGGTAAAAGGGTAATGCTAGCTTCATAGCCTCTTGTATCTTCAAGAGGTAGAAGACTTAATGAACAAGATAATTTGGTACTAGATAAATTATATATATGGTATAGCGGTTTTATCAGTTTCTTCTTGGTTTTTACTTTATTCAGGAAAATAATACTTTTACAGGATTTCAGACATACTTTAAAAAGCTGAATATAAACATACACTATAAGATAATGCTGAATGTAAATAGTTCCTACATCTTACTATATCAAAGTTGAATATATATATATTTCAATTATATATAAGAAAATATTTAAGAAAATAATGCTTTTCTACAATATCAGATATACTATAAAAAGCTGAATATAAACATGACCATTTTATCATTTTGCTAAAGTTAAATGTGTGTATATGTGAAAATATTTTTTATTTAAAAAATTTTTTTTGAGACACAGTCTCACTCTGTTGCCTGGGCCAGAGTGCTATGGCGTCAGCCTAGCTCACTCACAGCAACCTCAAACTCCTGAAGTCAAGCAATCCTCCTGCCTCAGCCTCCCAAGGAGCTGGAACTAAAGGCACACACAACCGTGCCCAGCTAATTTTTTTCTATTTATAGAAACGGGGTCTCACTCTTGCTCAGGCTGGTCTCGAACTCCTGAGCTCAAGCAATCCTCCCGCCTTGGCCTCCCAGAGTGCTAGGATTATAGGCGTGAGCCACCGTGCCTGACCATGAAAATATTTTTTAAAAGGATAATTTTTCAAGACTCAGATATATTGTAAAAAGTTGAGCATAAACTTATAATAAATGTCTGGAGTTTCTTATTTCATACAAGTACAGGGAAAGGGCAGTTCCAAATTGTTTCATCAGATCAGAAATGTCAAGAACACAGGTAATTCCAATCTACTGTGTGTGCCAATCTCAGCCTCTTAACCCTCTGGTAGCAAAATGGCCAGAGTTCCAGGTATCACACAGACATATATCCTGTATCTAAGAAGACCATTTCCTCCTATTTTGTTAGTAAAGAAAATTTAACAAGTCCATTTTCAGACTTTTGCTCAGATCTTCTGTGTCCAGGACTATTATACACATGACGAGATGCAAAGCAAGGTAGGAGAGCAAGCATCTGGTATTTTATAGACTTAGGTGAGCAGCAGGCAATCCTGGGAAAGGGAGAACGGTTAACACTAACGGACAGGCAACCAAGTATCTGATAATACAAGATGGCATTATTTCTGTAAAATCTACTCCATTTCTATAGTTACATATGCTTTCTCATTCACAATGCTTGAATTTTTCCTTTATAAGAGTCCAATCTTTTTCATTCCAAAAAAAGTTTTCAAAAGTTTTGTGTTTTGTTTTTGCCTTGCATGTATTTTGTTAGAGCTTCTATACATACTAGAGTTGAATACTTATTCATTCACTCTGTCATGCCTTTGATCAAATATTAACTGAAAATCTGCTAGGAATAAGTAATGCACCAGGTGTTGTGTAGTCAGAGTGAATCCTGGCCCTTAATCATCCCTGTTTTCTACAAATATTAAAAGTTAGTTTTTGGCCAGGTGCGGTGGCTAACATCTGTAATGCTAGCACTCAGGGAGGCTGAGGCGGGAGGATTGCTCAAGGTCAGGAGTTCGAGACCAGCCTGAGCAAGAGCGAGACCCCCGTCTCTACTAAAAATAGAAATAAATTAATTGGCCAACTAAAAATATATAGAAAAAATTAGCCGGGCATGGTGGCGCATGCCTGTAGTCCCAGCTACTTGGGAGACTGAGGCAGAAGGATTGCTTGAGCCCAGGAGTTTGAGGTTCCTGTGAGCTAGGCTGATGCCACAGCACTCTAGCCCAGGCAACAGAGCCAGACTCTGTCTCAAAAAAAAAAAGTTAGTTTTTCCTCAGAGTATACCTTTGTTCACATACTACAAACATCAACATATAGTGTTGTCTTTGTCATTCATTCCTAATGCCAATTTGCCTTGACTTTCTTTTTAATATGAAAATTATTTATACTGGTAGCTTTTAAATTTCCTAGTGGAGAAATGGATTTTGGCTAAGGCTGTGTTATTTTCTAACTCTCTATAACACACGTCAGATATTATAACATATCTTGTTTTTTAAGGTTTTAATAAATAATTTAAATCTCCCTCCTGACCTCACAGTAACTCACCTTTTTTCTACTGGATTTCTTCATATTATGAATCCCATGATAAGGAAGAGCTACGAATGAAAGCTGTGCAGTTTTAAAATTTTCTCCAGAAGGAATTATTATACCTAACATTCAAAACACAAAAAACAAACAAAAAAAGAGAGAATGCAAGATGTTTCTATAGTCACTGCACGTATAAGGCCTTCTCATATGACCTCTAATGTATAATTATGAAAATAATGAATAATAAAGGCAGCTCTCACTTTGCACACTTTCAATACTAGCTACTGTTCTAAAGGATATAAATGTATTTAACCCTCATAATATGCAAGTAAGAAATATGATGCTAGTATTACTAATTTATAAATGAGAAAATTTAGATATTAAGTAATTTGCCCTAAAGAAATAAGTTATAATGGTGAGGGTGAGTATTTAACCAAGTAAACATTGGTTAAATCTTTTCCTATGTTGATTCAGTTCAGGTTAATTTTAGAGAATCAGCTTGCAAATATTTAACAAGATTTGAGTGGGATAGAAAAACGTGCTGCATTTTTAACAGTAACATAGGATTCCTCAAGTACCAATTTTCAGATGAATTGGTAGCTAAAGAAAATTGGTGTCCCACATATATGGCATTAATATTATGAATCCTCTGGTTTCCCCTAAGGGTAATAACTCTGATATTGAGAAAGGTCTGAAAAGTTAATTTGTCTAACACATTCACTGCTCTCCTAAGCTTCTCCCCATTATGAATTCCCTGAGGTTGACCTGGCCACTGAAAAGGCCTTCTCACTTTTCTTACATTCGTGGAATTTCCAATTTTTCACCAATTGAACTCATGTCTAAAAAATTCAGAAACACAAATAAATGCCTCCCAATTCCTAACATTTATGAGGTTTCTCATCAGTAACATATGTCAAATCAATTCTGGCCTTTAAATAAAGGTCTTTCAGGCCTTATATCTACAGTATGAATTCTGATATTTAGTAAATTATTAGACTCAAATGCTTTCCATGTTCCTTACAATCATACGTTTGTTTTCTTTCAAACTACTATGAATTTTCTGATGTCAATAAAATTCTGAGCCTTCCCACATTTTTTTATTCACTCCTCTGTCCTGTATGAATTCTTTGATGTTGAGTAAGGTGTGAGCCACGAATAAAGGCCTTCCCGCATTGCTTACATTTATAGGGTTTCTCACCAGTGTGAATTTTCTGATGTCTATTAAGTTCTGAGCCACGACCAAAAGCCTTCCCACATTCCTTACACTCATAGGGTTTTTCACCACTATGACTTCTCTCATGATGAGTAAGTTCTGACCTTCGGATAAAAGCCTTCCCACATTCTTTACACTTATGGGGTCTCTCACCAGTGTGAACTTTTTGATGTCGAACAAGTTCTGTGCTACAAGTAAAGGCCTTTCCACATTCCTTACATTCATAGGGTTTCTCACCAGCATGAACTCTCTGATGTCGAGTCAGTTCTGAGCCACGAGGAAAGGCCTTCCCACATTCCTTACACTTATAGGGTTTCTCACCAGTATGAACACTCTGATGTCGAATAAGATGTGAATCGGAGGTAAAAGTTTTCCCACATTCCTTACATTTATGGGGTTTCTCACCAGTATGAATTCTTTGATGTAAACTCAGCTGTGAGGCACAACTATATACTTTCCCACATTCCTTACATTCATAGCGTCTTTCACCAGTATGAATTATCTGATGAAGACTAAGTTGTGTGTCATAACGAAAAGCTTTCCCACATTCCTTACATTTATGGGGTTTCTCACCAGTATGGATTCTCTGATGTCGAAAAAGGTGTGAGGGACGGGTAAAGGCCTTCCCACATTCCTTACATTCATAGTATTTCTTATCGCTATGAATTCTCAGATGTAGATTAAGTTGTGTGGTAGACGGAAAAGCTTTCCCACACTCCTTACATTTATAGGGTTTCTCACCTATATGCATCCTTTGATGTTGACTAAGTTGTGAACTAGAATGAAAGGCCTTCCCACATTCCTTACACTCATGAGGTTCCTCAACGGTATTAATGCTCTGAGGTTGAGTAATTCCAGAGTCACGAATAAAGGCACGTTTCTTATTTTCATTACAGTTTTTGCTTTCGTGACGTCTCTGATGCTTAATCAAGTCTGATCTACTATTAAAGATTTTCCCACATTCTCCACATTCAGAATCCTTTTCCTCATTATGAATTTTTTCATGTTGAATAGGATGTGACTGGCATCTGAAAATGTTCTTACATTTCTTATAGTCACAGGATTTCTTTCCAGTTTCATTTCTCTGATCTTCTCTATGGGCTGTGCACTGAATAGACGTGGACCTTTCTTCAGAGGTTATTACAGCTTGTCTGAAATGTCCCTCCTGATACCCTTGTTGTCTCTCCACTGAGCATTTGATTTTTTTGTTATTTCTGACCATCCCCTGCTGCAATGATTTAATTTCATAACTGTCCTCTTTTGGAGATAAATTCTTGGTTTCTCCTCCAGACTCCCAGTCTGTAAGGTAACAAGAAAGAAAACAGGAGGCATTTTCAACATTGCAGGAGAAAAAAATTTCTAACACACAAACGAGAAACTAAAAATTGTGAATAATTTAAACAACTCTTAACACTACACTGCAATTTGGAAAAAAAAAAAGAAGGAAAGGGGGAATGAGAATAGAGAAAATGAAGAGAGCGCATAAAGGCAGTGATTTTTCACCTCTGGTGAGAATCAGAATCCGATGGGAAACATTCAAATTACAAAGTCCAGGAAACATCCAAGACTAACTAAACTAACTAAATAAAAATCTAAAGGACTCAGACATTTACAACAGCAAATCCTCTTATTTCCATTCTCAAACTTTATCCAGATTTTGACTTCTCCTCTCTACCTGTATTTCTGCCATTTTGTCCAAAGCCATCTCTCACCAAGGGTAACATAATACTAACCTAACTGGTCTCTCTTTTTCCACTGTTTTCAATTATGTAATAGATGATGGCCATGTCCTCCTGCCTCTAATCCCTTCCAGCTTCAATATAGAGATGTAACATTCTCTCCTACATCACTTCCCATGCACACAGCAGCAAAGCACAAGCAAGCCAGCTTCATTAGAGTATACATGTACATGTCTCTACACCTGTCCTCCAGAATACTAACAGATTTACACAATAAAAATCTTATGCAATTCTGAGCAAATTCTAATGGAAGTTGAGGATACTATGTGCTAAGGTCTGAGTGTTTGCATTCCCTCAAAATTCTTAAGTTGAAACCTAATCACTAATGTTATGGTATAGGGAGGTAGGGTCTTTGGGAGGTAATTAGATCATGGGGGCAGAACCTTCATGAATGAGAACAATGCCTCCGTAAAACAACCCACAGAGTTGACCTGCCTTGACCCTCCCACTTTCTGAGGACTCAGCTAGAAGGCACAAGAAAGATGGCTGTTACCAGATACTGAATCTGCTAGTGCCTTGATCTTGGACTTCCCAGCCTCCAGAACTGTGAGAAATAAATTTTCGTTTATAAGTTACCTAGTTCTATGGTATTTTGTTATAGCAGCCCAAATGGACTACAACACTAAGGCAACCATTTATAAGACACTGTACAGGGTTGTGAGAAAGAACACAATCTAGATTCAGAATGCTTGGGTGTGAATCCTAGTCTGAATATTTGCTAGCTGTTTGACACTGGACAGTTACTTAACTATTCAGAAGTTTAGAAGGCTTGTCTAAGACAAGGGAGATCCTTACTCTCTAGATGCTCAGTGTAAGATGGCAGAGCTTTAAGGCAGGTGCCCTGCTGTTTGTTCTTGCTATAGCCCAAAGTGGTTGGAACAGCCCAGAGAAGGTTGCAGAAAAGACAAACAGCTAGGAAATCTAGGGAGATGAAAAAGCCTGACACAACTAGTAAGCAGAGAAGATTCTTCTGAGACTAAGGTATAGTCTGTATGTGGATTCTAATAAAAATGCCACTTACATTGGGGATGCTATATGGTTTTCCTTGGGACAAGTGCATTAAGCAAGGTCTACTCAGTGACCAGTAACATAGGAGGCAGTGTGCTGTAGTGGGAAGTTCTTGACATCAGATGGCAGATGATGCTGTTATTTTAAATATTTTGGAAAAACAATCTGGTAGAAAATGAAAACTATGCAAAAACCATGGACTGAATCATAAATATGGATCTTAAAAGAATGCTTGAATCAGAAAAGTAACACCCATCAGGAATGCTCCTATTGTTCTCACCCCACATAATCACTCGTCAATGCTAAAGAACCACTTCCCTAAATCAATCTTCGATCTGTCTACTTTCTCTACGCCATGGTCTCATTCTAGCACAAGCCCAAATCATCTGGACCTCCAAAACAGCTTCCTAACTATAGTTTCACCATTTTCACTCATGCAACCCTCTGATTCAATCTCTACAGAACCAGAGGGATGCCTTAAAAATTAAATTCAATCATGCCCCTACCTTGTTTAAAACTCTTCAGTGGCTGCCCAGTGTCCTTAAGAAAAACTCAAAACTCCTAGAAGGCCCTACATGATGTAGACCTCTGTTCAGGTCTACCAGAGCACCCAGAGCTTTCTCCCCTCAATTCATCCAATGTATGGGTTCTTGTACCTGGTATGACATTCCCATCACTCTGCCTGATTCCTACTATTCATCCTTCCAGCCTCATTTTATTTGGCACAGTCTGAAAAGTCTTTACAGTCTCATAATATCACCCCTATTATTCTCTCACAGCAGTGATTCACACGTAACATGTCCTTGAGAAAGATACCCACCTCTCTAGCCATAGCACAAGCCAAGTATCTAACAAGAATGTCTAAAGGGTTCTCAGTGATTAGGAATTTAAGTCAAACCTTAAGTCCTCTGAAGAATACTGGTAAGACTGGCTCTTCCTAGTCTCAGTGTTGCTCATCAGATTCAAGCAAGGGGCTGCAAAGAGTCTGAGCCTCAAAACATGATCACACCTGGCCACTCCCTTCCCACCAGAGACCATTCTTGGGAGGAGCCTGTTATTAAGACAATCACTCATCTTCCCCTAAAAGGTCAATTAAGACTAACTCCAGCAGCCTAGCATCCATCCCAACCCTAGCTATTTGCCAGGTTATTCATCAACTCCTTTTATATTTCTTTCTAATGTCTTTCAGCATCCTTTTTATATAATTGAAACTGCACTGAATATAACAGTTTATATCTGCCTTAGCTTCACTAAACATTATAGTATTGTTTAAAAAACATTTTATAAAGAAGTGTTTAAAATGCTTAGGGGTCTGCATCCTAGTTGTGCTAATGGTAACATGAATCTGCACATGTGATAAAATTTCATATAATATACACCAAAAAGCAAATTAAAAGTAAAAGGAGTATGTGAAAACTGAATAAGGTCTATAGTTTATTTACTATTATCATGGCCAACAGCAATTTCCTGGTTTGGACAATGTACTAATGTTAGGTAAGATGTTACTAGGGAAAGCTCATGAAGGGTACAAGGAACTCTTTGTATTATTTTTGCAACTCCTTATGAGTCTTAAATTGTTTCCAAATAAAAAGCTAAAACATAAAAAAAAAAAAAAAAAACCTCAAACATTGAGAACTCCTCAAATGGACCATCAATAATGCTAAGCAATCTTTATATGTTTTCCTAATTAATTCATTTTCTTATTTCTCCTCCCATCCCCTTTCCTTCTTGAAATCCCTATACTCAAATTTTTGTCCCTATCATTCTACCATAACCACTATTTTCAGGTCTCAAATAAACTCCATGCAGCCAATTCCAAGAATTAATTAAATCTCAGTTACTGTCTTACCTATCAGCAAATTCACAAAGTTGTTCACCTCCCCCTTCTTAAACCATTATTTTCATTACCACTCTGGATACCACATTTTCCTGATTTTCCTCCTAGCTCACTGCCCATTCTTCCTAGTTCTCTTCTGCTGAATTCTCCTTCTCTTCCCAACGAAATGGTAAAGTGCTCCAAATTCAGAGTCTTCTACCATCTTTCTTTCTCTACCTACTTTCTCCTCCCAAAGTGAAACCCAATTTTCAACTTGGCACACAGTAACAGAGAAAAAACTATTACATTGTCCAGACAGCTTTGCAATTAGGTTTGATTAGAAGACTTAATTGTGGCCAATGGGATTTGAATGGAAACAAGAAAAGGAGCATGCTTTCCCAACCCCCTTCCCTCAATACTGCTATTTGGAAGGTGGCATTTTAGTGACCCCTCCTGCACCATCTGTCATCACAGATGTCTGAAGCCTGATGCTGGTTGGAGCTGAACCATCACAGCCCTGAGCCCTACACTTACAAAGTGCTGCATGAGAGTAAAATGAAATTTTCTGGTATTGGTAATCTGGGTGAATAAACTTATATCTTAACTCATATACTGGCTTCTTGACTCAGTTAATCAATCAAACCCATTTCCTCTTCAGAGCCTTTGTAATACTTATTCTTCTCCCTAGCTTGAAACGCCCTCCCTGGTGGATCTTTGTATAATGCCCTTCTCCCCTTTCTTCAGGTCTCCTTGTTCCAATGTCACTTCCCCAACACAATCCAATATGCCATAACTAAAGGGAGTAGCTGCTTGGCTCTAGAAGACTGTTGCCCTCAGGAATGTGGGCCCAGTGTTCTGACATAGTCTTTTTGTTTTTCCTCCCAGAAGAAACCCTAAAGTTGGATTTTTGTGTGAAATCTCTGGATTTTTAAATGTTGGTAACCAATACTTCAAACCCTGCAGGCCAAACTAAAAAACATCCCTAGGTAGATGTGGCCAACAGGCAATCTGTAATCTCAAATCTGAGCATAGATTTTATAGCCCAAGACCTGTAGATAGAGACTCTTGTTCTTTGAAATTAAGAGAGAGTATGAGGTCACTGGATGCCATGGGGGAGGGTAAAGAATGTTAAAAGCAAACTCAGTGCTTGGCAACTTTGTCACCTGAACAGCACCCCTCCATACTATTAGGATAGACCTTTGCCACTGTTTCCTAAAATGCTGTGAGGCAAAGCTTTCAATCTTGCCTACCCTTTATTTACCATCCCTACTCCCATTATACCAGCTGGGAAGTAAATAACAAATGTTTAGGTTGTACAATTTGGAAACATGGCTATTCTTTTGTATATAATAAGGATAAAAATAGTCTACTTCAAGGATATGATAAGTAGCTTTACTGCTATTGCCTTCAAATATTTTGAGCTAATGCTGTTAAAAACAAATGTGACCAAGAGGGGGAAATTTTAGAGAAATAGGGGGAAATTTTAGAGAAAAATAAGTATATTTCAGTCTAAAATGAGGACTTTAGGGAGAAGAAGTTTATGAGAAAATATAGAACTACTCAGACTAAAACAAAAAGCTAAAAAATAAGAAAGATCTCAAATCAAGAGTCGGATAATGAAGAGCGAACAAAACTCAAAGCTTTGAGAAGGAGAGAAATAATAAAGATTACAGTAGAGATGAACAAAATAGGGAAGAGAAAAACAACAGAAACAAATCAATGAGACCAAAAGCTGGTTCTTAAAAAAGATAAAAAAAAAAACTGACAAACCTTTAGCCAGATTGACCAACAAAAAAATACTAAAATCAGAAATGAAAAAGGGGGCCGGGCGCGGTGGCTCACGCCTGTAATCCTAGCTCTCTGGGAGGCCGAGGCGGGCAGATCACTTGAGCTCAGGAGTTCGAAACCAGCCTGAGCAAGAGCGAGACCCCGTCTCTACTATAAATAGAAAGCAATTAATTGGCCAACTAAAAATATATAGAAAAAATGAGCCGGGCATGGTGGCGCATGCCTGTAGTCCCAGCCACTGGGGAGGCTGAGGCAGGAGGATTGCTTGAGCCCAGGAGTTTGAGGTTGCTGTGAGCGAGACTGACGCCACGGCACTCACTCTAGCCCGGGCAACAGAGTGAGACTGTCTCAAAAAAAAGAAAAGGAATGAAAAAGGGGATATCACTACTGACCTTACAGAAATAAAAAGGGTTATAAGGAGCTACTATAAACAATACTATATGCCAACAAATTAGATAACTTAGACAAAAATGGGCAAATTCCTAAAAAGACACAAAACTACCAAAACTGACTCAAGAGAAAATATAACATCTCAATAGACCAATAACAAAGAGACTGAATTCATAGCCAAAAATCTTCCCACAAAGAAAAGCCCAGGACCAAATGACCTCACTACTGAATTCTACCAAACATTTAAAGAAAACTTAATACAAATCCTTCACAAACACTTCCAAAAGACAGAAGAGAAAGAAACATTTTCCATCTAATTCTGAGGCCAGTTTTACCCTGACTTCAAAACCAGACAAAGCAAAGATATCACGAGAAAATTACAGACCTTATGAATATAGATGCAAAAATCCTCAACAAATAAAACCGAACAAATCCAGCAACATAGAGAAAGAATTATATAATACAATCAGGTAAAATTTATCCCAGAAATGCAAGATTAGTTTAACATTCAAAAACTTATCACTGGGATACATCAAAATTATTACAACAAAGGACAAAAACCACAGGATGTCTTAATAGATGGAGAAAAAGTTATTGAAAAAAGTACTCTAAAATCCTTTCATAACAAAAACACTCAACAAACTAGGAAAAAAGGGAACCTGTATATAAATGTTCATAGCAGCACTATTCCTAACAGCCTAAAAGTAGAAACAACCCATATGCCTTTCACCTGATGAAGGGATAAATAAAAATGTGGTATATTTATACCACAGAATACTATTTGGCAATATAAAAAAATGAGGTACTGATATATATACAATATGAATGAAACTTGAAAACATTCTGCTAAGTGGAAGAATCCAATCACAAATTATATATTGTATGTGGTATCATTAACATAAAATGCCAGAATAGGCACATTTATACAGACAGAAAGTAGATTAGTGGTTGCCTAGGACTGGGTGTGAGGAGTGACTACTAATGGGTATAGGGTTTCATTTTGAGGTGATGAAAATGTTCTAAAATTAGCCTGTTGTGATGGTTGCACAATTATGTGAATATTCTAAAAACCACTGAGGTATGCACTTTAAATGAATGAATTTTACGGTATGTGAATTACATCTCAATAGAGCTGTTTTAAAAACTTAGGACAAAACTGGACCCCAAGTACAAGTCACAGGGAGGGAGGAGAGCACTTCCTATCTGAAATGAGATGGAAATATGATAGAAGGGTAGTCAGAGAGTAGTAAATGGAGTAAAATTTTAGGGCCCTGTGCTGAAACATCCTTAACTTTCTTGCCCAGATATCAGTCCTTTTTAGGGAGCTTTCCTACCAACATCTCAGAAGTGTTGCCTTCTCACAGGCCAGCTACGTGACTTAATACAAGTCACCATAGCCTCCCCAATATGATTCGTTATCACTCACCTGGACACCATTCTTTGGTCTCCTTCCTCTTAACCATCCAGGGCTCTTTACCCTGCTCCAATAAGGAGATCACACTTGGCTTAGTGTCAGAAAGTCCTGTTCAAGGAAAAAAAGGAACAAGGTTATGGTGTAGGTGTCAAAATTAAAATCAGGCCCTGATGATCAAGAAAGAGGAGCAAGTAGATTAAGAAACAAATGAGGAAAATAAAGATGCCCAATGGAACAGCCCATTTCCAACTTCACAAAAGACAAACCATTCTTTGGCAAGCAAGAATCATTAACTCAACCAGGCACTTGAAAAGCACTTATGAAAAACTCACAATAAAGAACATAAGAATTCCAGGAGGCTAATTCTGAATTTGGGGGTGGGGGGTTAGATAAACAAACTTACCCAGTGAGGTTAGGTTATTGTAATTTTCCAACATTACATCTCGGTATAAATCCTTCTGAGTAGAGTATAAGCATTCCCACTCCGTTTGAGAGAAGTAAACAGCAACATCTTTGAACTTCAAGCCCTGAAACCACAAGTAAATATACTATTTGTGAAATTAATGGACAAAATCTTTAAGACAGTATAAAAGAGAAAATGGAAAAAGCAATTGAGAAGTGGAGCTTAACTGGGAAAACAGGTTGTGCTGGACTGTTCGACATGGATGGGTCAGAAAGCAAACAAGGGTGATCACAGACAAGTGCCACATGGTTCTTGAGCATGCTTACTCCTGCAGGTTAACTCTGGGCATTTCCACCATCCACTCAGGTTTGAAGAGTAAGTCTGGATAAGTGGTGCTTCCCAATTAAATGAAACTGTGCATGTAAGCACATGTAGCACACAGCACATCCTAAGTTTAGCATACAATGCTTTTCATTGCTTTCTCTCCATTCTTCCATTCAAGAAATTAAATCATAACCACTTTTCCATGTCTCCACAAATTCTTAAATAGACATCATTTTTATTGACTGCATGACACCTCATCTTATGTATTTAATGTTCTTACATTGCAGCACTAGTCTGGAGAAGTTCTCTAAGATGCTTTTGCAGTTCTAACAGTCATTATTTCTCAATGATTTATAAATCTGGCTATATTGTTCCTGTAACCACGAACTGTCCCTAACTATGCTATTCCCCTTGTTCCCAAGCTACCAGATCTGATGGAGAAAGATTCAGACTCACAAAGACAAGCATACGCAACACAAGTTCAAAATGGACCCTCTTATTGGTATCCATCTGGCATAGACTCCTTGGGAATATACCATAACTCCATACACTTCATCTATCATATCCCTATCATATCTCCAGTCCTAAAAACCTCAGAGAGCTAGAGATACTAGCAGATACTGAGACTGAAACAAGTCAACATTAATTCCCTTCTTGTCTAATGGAAAACCCAAGTTTGCAACATGTAATTGCCACTAAACCACTCATAGTTCATGAAATCACAGTTCTAAGAAGGGAGATGTAAAATTTCCAGCAAGGGTCAGTTTTCCTATTCCACTGGTACTCTTGGTAGAAGGATATGCACTTAAGGAATGCTAAGTGGTTTGCTGTTGAATACCTAAACATTTGTTGGAGAACACTTAAGGGACAGCAGCCTTTGGTAGTATCACTGACTGGAATGAGAAGAACTGAGGAGCAAGTTCCTAGAGAGAGGCAGGAAGTTTCTGGAAAAGAAATACACTGTTCAAATCTTCTAAAACAAAAAGAATGCAGGCCGGGCGCGGTGACTCACGCCTGTAATCCTAGCACTCTGGGAGGCCGAG
>VBSM01003212.1:3204816-3235062 GCA_008086735.1 Cheirogaleus medius
AAAAAAAAAAAAAAAAAGACAATGTGGTTTTAGTGCAGGAATAGACAAATGGATTAGAAAGGAGAGCCCAGAACAGACCAATGTATACATAGGGAAACTTAATTTATGACAGAATTGGCCACTCAAGTACAGAGGGGAAAGGATGACCATGTAGTAAGGAATTTGGCCTCCAAAGAGAGTCTGGCCTTTGTCCTGGCTCTTGGGAAGTAACCACTAAGTACCTAGAACTTCCTAAGTGATAGGAATGTCTTTGTTACTTATGGTGGACCCCTAAGACCACATCTGTTAGTTTATGCTAATGCAATGACTCTGGCTATGCCAGAAAGACCAACCACGTAATCTGTCTTGGGGCTTTGGGCTTCCAGGCAAGGAGAGAGGGAAGATGCTGGAAACTGAGTTCAAGCACACAGAAAATGATTCAATTAATCATTCCTATGTAATGAAGCCTCAATCAAAACTGTGGACACTGAAGCTTGGGTCCATGTCCCTGGTTGACAATACTCTATGTATATTGCTACACATCAATACTGGGAGAGTAACATATCCAATGGACAATGGAAGCTTCATGTCTGGAACCCTCCCAGTACCCAACCTATGCATCTCTTTTCTTTGCTGATTTGAATGTATCTTTTCCCTGTTACAAATGTGACTCTGAATATAATAGCTTTTAGTGAATCCTGTAAGTCTTTCTACTAGATTATTACACCTGAGGGCAGTTTGTGTGAACCCCTGAATTTGTAGCTAGCTGGTCTGAAGTAAGATTGGTCATGGGAACCCCTGAACTTATAGCTGATGTCTGAAGTGATGGGCAGTTTTGTGTGAACTGTTCTCTCAGACTGTGCAGTTTGCCTAATCCTTTGCAATGAATGGCCTTTTCAATAAATCGTCCTGGGATATTAGTTCTCCATATGGAAAAAGTGAAATTGGACCCCTACCATACACCATACCCTAGAATTAATTCCAAATGAATTGAAGAGTTAAACATAAGAGGCAAAACAATATCATTTATAGAAAGCAACAGAGAAAATCTTTACACTTACAAAATATAAATAAATTAGCAAAGGAAAATAATCTTAAATTTGATGGCATTAAAATTGAGAATTCCTACCATTATTAAAAAGTTACAAGTCAAGCCATAAACTGAAAAAGCACATACAGCACACATAACTGACAAAGGAGGACAATCTACAATATTTAAGAAACACCTACAAAGTATTAAAGTGAACAAAAAAACTGGAAATATAAAAATCAACAGAAAAATTAGAAAATTAAGTAAGTGGTACTTCAGTGAAGTTTAGACAGCATGAATGCCAATAGGTATGAAAGGAGGTTCAACCTCATTTAGCACCAAAATAGGCAAATTTCAAATCAAAATAATGTGCCAATCCATATCCACCAAGTGGATATGAATGTGTCAATTCATTTCACCAAGTGGGTGAAAATTTAAAAGTTTAACAATACCAAGTGTTGGTGAGGAAGTGAAGTAACAGGAATTGTAAATGGGTATAAACACTTTAGAAAACAATTAGGCAGTGTCTAGTAAGGTTGAAAATGCACATACCCTGTGTCCCAGCAATCCCATTTCTAGTTACATACCTAGAGAAATTCTTGCACATGATAACAAAAGTTCAAGAATGTTCACAGTAATATATGCAATATAAATAAGAAAATATATATTCACATAATGGATGAGTATACAGTAGGATAAGTTCACAATATGAATGAATCTCCTGAACATACACTGAGAGACTGGCAATGAAGTTGCGGGAGAATCCTAATATGCTTTCCTTATATCAAAGTTAAAAAAGAAAATAAATACATGTGCTTAAAACTGAAAAGCAAAGCAAGGGAATGCAAAACACAAAATTCAGAATAATAATTACCTCTGAAGATTAAAGGAGAAGACTGGATTGGGATGATCACAGCACACATGGGGTTTCTAACAATAATTAACACTCTAGTTCTTAAACACGGTGTTCAGTCATTCTTTATACCTTATATAATTTCTATTATTGAATATTTAATAAAAGCAGTTTTAAAAAGACAGAAATTTGTAAGCAAAAAGGCTGCTGCATGTGACACTGGAGGGGACAACAAAGAAATCAGTGAGACTGAAGAACCTTATTCTGCTCTTCGACTTCCCTGCCAAATCACTGAGGCATGTTCACTGTCAAGAATGTTCTGAGAATGAACGAAATCAAAAGTGGAAATCCTAGATCAGATGAGACAACGTATGCAAAACAGACAGCCGTGGGGCTAGTTAAGGACAACTGCTCCATACATGCGGTTTCCTTCTCTTCCCCTTTCTCCAAATCACTAAGGTAAACCTTTTGGATGTATTCCTGAAATAAGATAGTGTCCTGAAATCCAAGAAGTTCTTTCCAAGAAGTAAGTGGCAAATGCAACTTACCGCCATGACCTTAGTTGCACAGCAATTCTTCTCTCCTCTTCTTCTGGGTTTTTAGAGAAAGAAAAAGGTGGGAAAGGGTTAAGAAACCATAAGACAACAGTCCTTTTCTAAATCCCAGAGGACGCCAAGTCAGAACAAATCCCTGCCCCATCCCCAGGCACTAAGAGGTAGGCCAAAGAAGCCTGTCACCCCATTTCCCTCTCTCATCCTCACAAAGAAAAGCAGGTGACCTTAGGGGCCCAAAAATGAGTCCTGGGAGAGACGCCCCAGATCCTTCTTCCTTCTTTAAGAGCCTGACTTGGGGAACTTTCAGGCCCAGCATCTTACGCTGAGCCCAAGTCTGTGGCTCCAAGACACACTTGTCAGGGTCCCACACTCCTGTCCTTTAGGCTGGGGGCATCTCTATAGGAATAGATCCTCGAAGGCTACAGGGTGAAAAACACAGAGAAGTGGAATTAGCGGGGGCTCCCCAGCTACAAACTCTAGAACCACCCCCACCCCCCCAACACACACCACAGGTAGCCCCCAGGGGAACACAATTCAAGGCCCTGGAGACTCACTGGAGGCGGTTGTGCGCATTCCGGCTGGGCTTGAAAGTGCAATGGGAACTGCAAAGGCTCGCAGCTGGGGTTTTTAGCTAGCTGACCCGGACCCCGGCAGACCCCGCCCAGAAAAATGTACGAGGGGCTCTCAGCTCTCCCAAAGGCAGAGTCGAGGACGCGGCCACATGGGGGACTCTTTTCTTCTCTCTCTCTCTCTCTCTCTCACACACACACACACACACAGCCACAGCGAGTCCCACTCAGCCAGGGAACCCACCGCACCCCGCAGGCACTGGTCGCCGAACTTCTGGCGCCGGGCCCACAATTCACGTCCAGGGAGTATCGCGCCGACTTTCTGTCCTCGTAAGAAGACACAGAGCCCGCTGCCGCGCCACTCTCAAACCACCCACCCAGGCCGGCTCACCGCCCCGGTACCGCCCTCGCTGGAGCGGGCACGAACGACCCGCATACCCCCTCCCACCGCGACGGCGCAGCCCGACACGCCCGAGAGCCGCCTGCATCTAAACTCCACATCAACCCCGGCCCCGCGCCGGGACGCCTCCCTGTCCACTTCTTCGGGGTCCTTGCCCTCGGGTCTGGCCACGCTCGGCCCAGACCGGGGAGCCCGCCCGCCCGCAACGTCCCGCTCCTCCGCACCCCGACTCGCGCCAACTTACCTCAGGCCGCACAACCGGTGAAGCCCCCTGGGAAACGCAGTCCCGGGTCGGGGAGAAACACCCAGGCCTGGGCCGGCGCGGCCGTCTTTTCCGCTCGGAGTCGAGTCCGCCCTCCCTGAGGAAGTCCGGTCCAGCCCGCCCAGCCGCGCCGGAGCCTCCCCCAGGACCCGGCCGAGAGAGCGACCGGCGGCGGCCGCGGAAGGAAGAAAAGGGTGGTGGGCCGTGGGGGTTTCTGGGAAATGTGGCCCAAACCGGGGGAGGGGCGGGCGGGCGGCCTGGACTTCCCGCGTCCGCTCGGACCCGCCGCAGCGTCCGAGCGCGGAGGGTGACCCGGGACCTCAGACAACTGCAGTTAAAAGCCAGGGAGCAGACCGTTCAGAGTTCCCGCCACCAGGGGCCGCGCACGATGACTGCCGGCCACGTCACGCACGTCAGCCCTGAGCGCTTGACCTCCCAATAAAGCCGGGGAGGCCAAGGTTGGGCTGGGAATTCCTGTCCCAGTACAGGGATCCGCTGGGAAGTGCAGTCTGCAGTTTCGGGAACTTGGTGACACCACCTTGGGCTCAGGATAGGGAACAAGGGACTGGAGGAGGTTAGAGAGGGATAACGCTGGGTCCGGGGTGGAAGGAATGGAATATGAATGTAGTGGGATGCTATTAATATGTCATTATTTTAAGATTAAGTTGCAGGATATTTAATGACAGAAATATGTTCGAGAAGTGCTTTAGATGGAAAAAGTATTACTAAACTCTATATACTATGTAATACTGTTCAGAATTTTTATAAATAAACACGGAAAGATAGGCACTTGGGTAACAATATCTGTAAAGTTACATTAACATTTGTTAACAGTAGTTAATTCTGGGATATGCAATTGTGAATGACTTTTTTCTTTTCAGTTTAAGAGTATCATATTCCCTTCTATTTCGGCCATTATCATTTCCGTTTTGTGAAACATTACTTATTAAATTTTGTCAATATAAAATGAATACTTCTAGTTGCTATTATGTGCAACTCTGTAACCACAGTAGAAGAAAAGTAGATTTTTCCCCCTAAAATTTAAATTACTGATTTCTACTAAGAAGTAGAAAACCTGAACAGAATAATCATAATAAAATTTAAAGATATTTAAAAATATGTACAATTGAAAAGGTACCATACCCAGATGGTTATAGCCGAGTCTTAGCCAATTTTTAGACTAATAATGATTATTCAATTAATTTATATCTAATTTACGCTCTAATGAATTTTGTCTAACTAGCATAAAACTCAATAAAGACAGGCCAAAAGATGAGTATTAATCAGTTTCACTTGTGGTTATACATACAAAAATTCCAAATAAAAGGCTGATTTCAATAATGCATAAAATTTATACAATGAATTATGTTGACAGATTTTCTAATATTGGAAGAATATTAAGAACTCTAATGATAAAATGCATTGCATGAACAAATTAAAGGAGAAAAAAGAAATTCATCTATCAAATGATGCCAACAAGATGATGTGGTAGACAGAATAATGCCCCTGCCCCTCAAGATGTCCAAATCCTAATCCCCAGAACCTGTGAATATATCTTACATGGCAAAAGACTTTGCAGGTATGCTTCAATTAAGGATCTTTTGAGATGGGAAGATTCTCCTGGATTATCTGAGTAGGCCTAACAAGGGTCAGAGAAGAGATCTAACAACAGAAGCAGAGGTTAGAATGATGTGCTTTGAAGATGGAGGAGGGGCCATGAGCAAAGGAATGCTGGCAGCTTTTAGAAGCTGGAAAAGGCAAGGAAATAGATTTTGCCCTAGACCCCACAGAAGGAACATAGTTCTACCAACACCTGGATTTTAGCCCTCAGGACCCATTTTGGAGTCTGATGAGGAAATCTTCCCTCAGAGCAGGAAAAGGTAGGCATGACTTGTCATTCATCAGAAAGCCATGTCCTTGATAAGTTTGTCCTTACTCTTTACTTGAGATACTTTTCACCCTCCCCCAGTTAGGATATAGAAACTTACATTCCTTCTCCTGAAACTTCCTCTCTTAAAGAAACAAATTCCCTAGTCTGTTCAAGTGGAATCTTTGGGTACATCCCCAAGGAGCTCGGTGCCCTCCCACATGTATTTCTCCTTATGTGGCAGAGTGGAGTCACCTCATAGGCACATTTACTTCAGTTGTTTGAGAAATTTTAAATGTCCAGAAGCACAGAAAGAATCGTGTAAAGAACTCTTACATGTGCCTGTCCCCTAGATTCACTAATTGTTAACAATTTGCCACTTTGATTTCTCTGTCTCTTTCATTTGAAAATAAATTCAAGTATCATTATATTCACTACTAAATACATCAGCATGTATCTCCTAAGGAGAAGGGCATTCTGTGAGTCCATGGTTTTGATGCTGGCACAAGCATTATGGGCAGGAAAAGAAAATCTATCCAGAATATTTGTCTATACTTGTAAGGATGAATCCCTGTCCCATCCATGATAAAAGAGGCCCAATGTAATTGGCCTTCTACCACATGGCCAGCTGGTTCCAAAAAGGAATGATGCCCTATCAGGGACTCAATGCTGGTGTGTCTGCTGTTGACAAAAATTAAGGGGAAAGACTGCGTCAGCTGATTATTATACTTATTAAGAAAGAAAATGTTTTTAAACACCCCACATATTTCTGCTTATATCTCGTTGGCCAGATTCAAGACACATGGTTCTCCTCACATGGTGGAAGACAGAAGGGCAAAGAGACAAAAGGAGGGCAGAACTTGCCCTTTTATAAGAGCATTAATCCCATCTATGAGGATGGAGCTCTCACCACCTAATCATCTCACAAAGGTCCCACCTCTTAATACTATTACAATGGCAGTTGAATTTCAACGTGAGTTTTGGAGAGAATAAACATTCAAACCATAACAATGACCAAAGACTCCCAGGAAAATAAGATAACATTACATCCTTAATGAAAATTTGAAGCCCAGTTGCACAAGTCTTTGTATAGATATAAGTCCCTCCTATAGCACTTGTATATCCCCAAAGACTAAAGACCAGTGTCCTAAGTGGGACAGTGCAGAGGATGATTTATTTATTCCTCTTCCACCTCTAACATCAGAGGCATCAGTCACCCCATAGGACGTGCCTTGTCATCTGCTGCAAGCTCAAAATAATGAAGGTGGATACCTTCCACCTTCACTTCAATAAAAATTAGACAGGCTCAGATGCCTCATATTTCAGATAACATTTATGGCTTATTTTCTGCATTCAGTATTTGTCTCTTTGAGGAATGCCCAGACACAGCAGAAATCAAGCTCGGACTCTGGACACAGGAGATATTAGAAAGCTATTGTCTAACACGCAAGAAGAAAGTAATATTTCACAAAGGTTCTGAGGCTAATATAACAAATTTGTATGTGACTTTGATCTCTCTAATGCATGAAAGGTTATCATCGATGATAAGAAACAACTCTTTAATAGGGCACCAGACATAGCATGGCCCTATGCCAAGCACATTTAACAGAAACTATATTGGGAGTATTTCGTAAAATGGCTGTTCATGCTGCTGTCAGTTGTTAAATTTAGTTGGAGGAGAAACAGCAGCTGGTTATATGGTAACACTAAAATGTCTTTAAGACACAGTCATTAATTATGCTCCAGAAGCAGCTGCTGAAGCTTTGGGTTGGCTTTTGCACTGGCATTCTACCTAAATCCTCATGCAGCTGACATTCATCTGTATTTGTATCTAAAGTTATCAGTCAAAATGACATGCCACTGTAGTTAATATTTACATGGCTTATCAAGCTAAGAAAAATGAAACTACTGAGACTGAATTGACAGCACTAAAAATTAAGAATTTTCATAAATATATGCCTCCTACACTGCCCAGCCATCTAATCCTAGGTATTTATCCAAGGGAAATGAAAACATATGTTAATACAAAAACTTGTACACTAATGTTCACGAGAGCCTTATTTAATAGCCTCCAAATTGGAAACAACCCAACTATTCATCAGCAGGTGACCAGATAAACAAATTGTGGTACTGTCATTCAGCCACAGTGTGGCTGGGTCCAGCGTGGGCAACATAGCGAGAGACACTGTCTCTAAAACAAAAACAAAAACAAAACACAACCCCACCCCCCAGAAAAACTTCCAAGACATACAACATGGATGATTCTTTTTTTTTTTTTTTTTTGAGACAGAGTCTCACTCTGTTGCCCAGGCTAGAGTGAGTGCCGTGGTGTCAGCCTAGCTCATAGCAACCTCAAACTCCTGGACTCAAGCAATCCTTCTGCCTCAGCCTCCTGAGTAGCTGGGACTACAGGCATGCGCCACCATGCCCGGCTAATTTTTTTTCTATATATTTTTAGTCGGCCAATTAATTTATTTCTATTTTTAGTAGAGACGGGGTCTTGCTCTTGATCAGGCTGGTTTTGAACTTCTGACCTTGAGCCATCCGCCCGCCTAGGCCTCCCAGACTGCTAGGATTACAGGCGTGAGCCACCACGTCCGGCCTAACATGGATGATTCTTACAATAGCTGAGCAAATGAAGCCAGATACTAAAGATACTGTATGATTCCATTTATATAAAGTTATAGAACAGGCAAAATTAATCTACGGAGAGGGAAATCAGAAAGAGTAGTGACTTCAGAATGGGGATGGTAGTTATCATCTAGGAAGGAGCCAAGGGAACTTTCTGGGGGAATGGAAATATTCCATTTTTTTATCTGAGACGTGGATACCTGGGTATACACATGTAAAAATTTATCAAAATGCACACTTATACTTTACCACATGTAAACTTACTTCAGTATCTAAAAGGAGAAATAGAGGTAGTAAAAGAAAGAAAAAACTTTATAGTCATTAAGGAAGTAGGTGGGGAAATTTCAGAGACATGGGTCAGAAATAGAGAGAAGGAAAAGAAGTAATGATGGGCAAACACTTAATATTTGTGGACTAATCAAGGGCCTACAAATATATTTAAGATCAAAAAAAAGAGTTTTTTTAGAGTTCCAATTTCTGGTCTGGCATGTAAAAAGCTTGGACGTCATCACTCTGAACAAACAATAAGTATAAAGCTGAACAAACTGAAAAAAATCAACAACTCTTCTTAGAACTGTCAGAATAGTGAGGTCACAGGGCAAACTGCTGCCCCTGAAATTGGAGAGACAGAGAAGCAGATATGAGAATCACAACTTACTGGAGCAGGAACCCATGAGCAGAAACCTCCCTGAAACCAGTACTGAGGTAGGAAAACCTGAACTATCATTGATGAACTGCTGAAGGTTCAGTGTGGACAAGTCTGAGAGTTAAAAATTTTTAGCATTTCCTTTTGATTCTTTATGTCAGAGCTTCCATCCCTTTGCTTACATTATCTGTCCTTACATATTGTCTGCATTTTACATTGGTGTGCTTAACATGTTAACAGTTATTTTAAATTTTCCATCTAATTCTAAAATCTGTGTCATATCTGATTCTAATGCCTGCCTCGTCTCTTCAAACTGTGTTTTTCCTTGCCTTTTAGCATGTCTTCTACTTTTTTATTGAAAGTTGAACATGATGCATCAGGTAATATAAATTGAGGCAAATAGGCCAGTATGAGATTTTATATTAACCTGGTTAGTAGCTGGATTGTGTTTAATGTCTGTTGTCGCTGTAGATGCCAGAGGCTTTAGTTTCCTCAAGTGTCCTTGGTCTCATCCCTTCCTTCCCTCACATCTTCTGCCATTGTCTTTGGGTTTCCTTGAGATATTCTTAAATAGAGTCTGTGTCTTGTAGCTCTTTTGGTTGTAACTCACTGTTCTATTATTGATGTTGGGGTAGGATGTGGGGAGGGAAAGTATCCTATAACCTTATAATTAAATCTTATAGTGGGCTTGAGTCCCTGTAATGTGACCTTCAGAAGTATTTCTCATTCTTTGTTTTCTCTCTCTTTTGGTGAAACAGGAAGGCTAGAGGTGGCTGGTGTTGGTAAATTTCCCTTTCCTCAAGTAGATAGCCTCTGGTAATATCATTTACCTGGGAGAGCAGGCCTTTGTTACAGAGAACATTGTATTTCAACAGGTTACTTTTCCCTTCTCCCTGCCAAAAAAATGAGGGAATTTTTCTGGATTTTCACCTTGAGAAACTGATGGGATTCCCAGAGATAAAAACCCGTGAAAGTACAGAGGCCCGCCCCCTCTAAGGCTAGGTCTCCAGTCTCTCACACTCAAGCTAATTCATGCTCACCCTTCAGCAACTCATCAAAATGATCATTTAGGTGTTTACAGCAGTTTACAGCTCCAGTGGCTTTTGCTCCACTTAAAGTGATCTCAGCTGTTATCTGTATTTTCCCGTATCTCTGGAACTGAGGGTAGCAGATTGCCCTGAGACCTCAATTCTCTGAGGGGTCTAAGAAAAGTAATTGATTTTCAGTTCTTTTTCCCCTCCTTGTTGTAAAGATGGGAGTGATGACTTCCAAGCTCTTAAAATGTCAGAGCCCAAACCAGAAGTCCTGGATCTTTAAATATTCAAAATTTAATTTTAAAAAAGCCATTATAAAAGTCATTATATTTCACATCCTCCACCAGCACTTAATGAGTACTCATTTACTTGCATTTACTTACTCAGAGCTGGATGTTGTAAACTTTGTAACTTCCACCTAGCTCTACAGTTTTATCTGGCCATGCTACTAAGTTTTAGCAGGTAGGATGTGAAGGAAATTAATGTGTACAACTTCAATTAAAGCGAATTGATCTGATTCCTTGCACCCTTCTCCACCTGGCTCCTTGGGACGTATGTGATGGCATGCCATCTAGGGCAATGTGAATAAGGTCATTCACTAGGAGTGGCGGAAAACAAGAAAGAGAACCTGTCCCACTAGTGGTCTAATTGCAGACTATTAAATAAGAGGACAGAACAATTAGTTTTTATTTTAACGTACTTTTTTGGCTATAATCCTATGAAATAAATACGTATGTCAAAAATTAGCCTTGTATTTAACAACAAAGGGACCTGCAATACTTTAAATCAAACCCACTTCAATACTCTGTTTTTAGTATTTTCATGGCCTTTTTAAATCCTGTGTGTCAATTTTGCCCTTCTTCTCCACTGCCAAATTTGTTTCTATTTACCCATATATTTAATATTGTCCTTATCCGTCTTTCTTTCTTGTTTCTCAAGTCTTCCATCTGGGATGACTTACGTTATAAATAGTATGTCAATGCTTCCCCTCAGCAACCCCTCTTCTCGATGCCTCTTTAGTCCATGGACATTAAGTTTTTTAATAAACCAAGTCAAATATCAAAATAACAGTTCTTAAATAGTCTTGGAGTCCCTAAGGATATCTGAGGCCAAAACTATTCTCATAATAATGTTAAGATTGCATTTTCCCTTTTCACTCTCATTGTCTCAAGAATGTACGATGGAGTTTCCCAATCTGCCTGACATGGGACACTGCTAGACTGAATGTAGAAGCAGAGATGAAAACTCAGCTGTCTTCCATGAACACATTGAGGGTGTTTTCAAAACTGTGTAACAATGACACTCTTATTAAATATTTTTGTTTTGTAAACAATTATTTTTCATAAAATATATTATTCATTTTAACATATAATGAGTTTATTAGTTTCAAATGAATTACAAATATTCTTGACAGTTTTTCACTTTGAGAACTGCTGTTGGAAAATGCTCCACTGTTTTAGGTCAGGTTCCCTGGAAAAGAGAATCTGAGATGGAAATTTACGGTAGGGTTTACTAGGGAGAGCTCTTGGGAATATCACCAGTAAGGAAATGAGGGAAGGAGACTTGGGTGGGAGCAGAAATTGAACTGTGATGCAGTTGCAATTTGTTTCTTGGAGAGCTCTAAAGCTGGCATGGTTCTTCAGAGTTGTCCTAAATTGAGGCAAAGGGGGCCAGGTTGCCTTTAGCGAGCCAGTTAACTTTGCATAAGGCAGCTCCCTTCATCCAAGAGCAAGTCCCGTAGAGGAACTTAGCTGTGAGTTAGTTGTCAGTAGTCAAGATTCTCAGTAGTTGGCAGCACATTTGTCTCAGTCCTGGAAGTGGAATCTTGACAAGTCTGAAGCATAGGTTACGCTCCAGAGTTCCCCCAGGGATCAGGATGAAATAATCCATGACAGAACTATGCCTACAATCACATCCTTGACTTATTCCTTTCTTATCCTGCTTCCTCCATGCCCTTATCCTTCTTACTGTGAGCATTTCCTTAATAAATCTCTTGCATAGGAATCCTCATCTCAAGGTCTGCTTCTGGGAAACAACCAAACAGAAAGTCCATTAACAGATCTTGATACCAGCCCCCAACTTTTCCCTAAAATATTTCTCCCCAGTCTGCTGCATTTTTATCAAACGGTCCACCACCCAGCCAGTTGCTCTCCATAAAAACATAGGAGTTATCCTTTATCTCTTTCTTCCACATCTTTCATATGAACAATTTTATTGAGTCACCTCCAAAATATATCTCAAATCTATCAATTTCTTTTTCTGTGTCTCTAGTCTAAGCCACTATTAATATGTTTTATTCTGTGTCTTCCAAGGCCCCTCACAGGAATCAGATCTTAAGAAGTTTGAAATCTAGAATGGAATCTCTCTGAGAAGTTCCCATGTATCCTGGTAAAGAGGAATTTACTTTGATTTGATTAATGATTTTGTCAGATGTTAACTCAGTCACTTATACCTATCTTATTATATCCACCCCTTAGAACATAGGGAAAAAATGAATTTATAGAGATCATTTGCCTGCTGACACACAATCAGTAAAATACCCTTCTTAGACTTCAGATTCAGGTTTACTCTCAGGCACTTTATCTCACCTGATAAGCTCAGCCAGTCACACTTGGGTGAGAGAGAGGCCAAAAACAAAAACAAACAAACAAAAAAACCCCTAAGGTCCTTATGAAACTTACACAAAATTTTAAATTTCTCTGTTGATTCCAAAGGTACATACAGAAAGGGGCAGAAAATTTAAAGAATGAAGCATGGGCCAAATAAAGAAATATGGAGAAGAAAATCACAAAGAAAGACAATAGTTGAGGCAAAAAATAATGTCTTATAAATATTTACATAGGGTTTCTTGTGTAGATAACACATAACATTTGAAAACTATTTTTTTAAAAAAAGGTCAACAAATATTCGGTATGCTGGCAAAACTGGATTTAACACAAAACCTATTTAAGAAGAGACTATGAAATGACGATATTCATTTAGATATAAATGAGTTTTGGTAAATTGTAACTTTTGTTTTCATTAAAATCAGCCCCTATTTATTACAAGTCACTGTCAATCTTCAAAGATACCTAATAACAGTCAAAACTGATATAGTCATGGTTGTATTTTTTAACTGTACTCTCAAAAAAATTTACTGTTGTGAAATCAACTTTAAACAAGTGTAGTTAATGTTCAAACATAAAAGCTAAAGATCCTTTTTGACTAACTCTCAATTCTTATCTTCTTTTTAAAAAGGCATTAGTGGTTTTTCTGTGTATCAATTATTGTGGAGATGGCATAATAAAAAATTACACAAGTCAGGGCTAATTCTTGTATTGTTACAGAGAATGAGACTCACTTAGAGGAACTTTATTATTACTGCTCAGGGTGTACCATTACGTCCAACCAAAAGTAGATACGTTGTATAAGTCAAGGGTTGTGAAAAGAATAAAATGGTCTGTAGGTTAAGACTGAAACAACTTTATACAATTGCTTGTGGCCATCTGAGGAAATAAAATTTCTCATTTCAAAATATCATAATAACAATAACATTAATGCCTATGCTGGTTGTATGGAAAATCAGAGGACAAGAAAACTAATATTTCAAAGTCAATTTCTCAAGTAAATTTTATTCTCTCCCTAAAGACTCTAAACATATTGCTAACTAGTTAGCTATAAATCTAAAAAATTTGTTGCCAAAGAATGCTAGACACACAAAGAGGTAGGGACCATGATTAGACCATCATGCCCTGAACTAGTAAATAAAAATATATTTCATTTGTTACACTAGCATCTGATTCTTAAATATTTAATAATTAAATATTTACTTGAATCTAAGACATCAGTTGAAGGACAAGTCCAATTTTAGAAATGTTAAAATGTTAAATGTTAAAAAAAGCACCACAGAATTGATAAAACATGCTAATTTCATGTTATACAGTAAACAGGATTATTCTAATTACTAATTTTCTGGAAATTTTTTAATGAAATAGTTTAGCAACTTGATAGGAGATATCAATCAATTATAACATTTCTTTTTATGGGCACAAACTTCCCCAGCCCCACTATGTCTGAGATATAACTAGAAAAACATTATTGCAACAAGACATTCATACTATCATTGTGTATGTATCATTACCTTTATGATTTATTTTATATGCTACCAGTCTTTTTTAAGGCATAAAAATTACAAATAAAGCTAACGGTCCCCTTTAACCAACACCCCCAAACTCAATCTCCTGCCAGAGACAACACTATCAATAATTTGGTATGTATCCTTCTAGTCCATTTAAATAGTTTTACAGACATATCTCATATTAGAAACAGTATTCTTCATAAGAACAGTGTTCTTCATAAATGATTTCATCCCAATTTACAAGAATATCATTATACAATATTTCATTTGTACCTTGATTTTTTTCTACTCAACATTGTTTTAGATAACTATCCATGTTATACAATATGGATCTAGTTCATTGCTTTTAACTGCTATATACTATTCTATCATTTGAATATATCACATTTTATTCACCCATTACCCCACTGATGAATATTAAAGTTGTTTTCAATTCCTCTCTCTATATATATATATAAATAATTTTTTCTTTTCTTTTTTTATAGACAGGATCTCACTATTTTTATAGACAGGATCTCACTATGTTATCCAGGCTGGTTTCAGACTTCTGAGCTCAAGTGTCTCAGCTTCCCAATTAGCTGGGACTATAGCTACAGGCATGAACCACTGCACCCAGCTATATATATATTTTTGAGTTTCAATAGGATATATATCCAGAAGTGGAACTGTAAGGTCTTTTTGTCTTTTAAAAAATGCTTCTTTGCCTCAAGGTCACAAACAATACCCTCTATTTTCTCTCAATGGTTTCAGAGTTTGGCTTTTCACATTGTCGTATTCAAATCCATTAGAATATTACTTCTTTACATGTTGTAAGGTTGTATGTAATTTTATTTTATCTTCCTCAGTATGGATAGTCAAATACTCCAACAATTTTTATTGACTAGGTCATGTCATCATTTCCCTACTAACTTATGATGGTGTCAGGTCTAACATACACCAAGTTGACAGGTCTGTTTCTAGGCACTCTATTCTTTAAAATGTGCCTATGTAGCTGATGCACTTATACCACACACGTTTTAATGACTATAACTTTATATGTGTAGTATATGGTGAGGGTCTCTCCTCTGCTCTTTTTCAAAATTATCTCAGCAATCCATACACTTCTATTTCACATGTTAGAATCATTTTGTAAAGAACTTATAAAATTATTGTTAGATTTTGTTTTGAACTTCATTCACTCAACAGATTTAAAGTGGAGATTTTCATGATACGCAGTTTCTTTAACTATTGACATGGTATTTTTCTCCATTTATTGAAGTCTTACAACCTTCAACAAAGTATTACAATTTTTCCATAAAGATTTTGTTCATTTTTTTGAGATTACACCAAGATATTTTAAGTAAAACATATGTTGAATTTAAGAGAAGGCCTTCCTTCACTTAGTACACTCGGCGTTTCTCACCTGTATGACCTCTCTTATGTATAGAAAGGGATGCTCTTTGAGAGAATGCTTTCCCACATTCATTACATTCAAAGGGTTTCTCACCAGTATGACTTCTCATATGTATAATAAGTAATGAGCATTGAGAAAAGGCTTTTCCACATTTATTACATTCATAAGGTTTCTCCCCTGTATGACTTCTCACATGAAGAGTAAGAGATGAGATTCGAGAGAAAGCTTTACCACATTCATTACATTTAAATGGTTTCTCTCCAGTGTGAATTTTTTCATGCTCAAGAAGATTTTGTCTCTGACTGAAAGCTTTTCCACACTGATTACAATGATAGGGTTTCTCTCCAGTATGAATTTTCTCATGTTCAGTGAGATTTGATTTCTGACTAAAGGCTTTCCCACACACTGTACATGCATAGGGTTTCTCACCAGTATGAATTCTTTGGTGTCGAATGAGGTTGGACATCTGTATAAAGGCTTTCCCACACTCACTGCATTCATAAGGTTTCTCTCCAGTATGAATTTTCTGATGTGTAATAAGATTTTCTTTCCGGCTGAAGGCTTTTCCACATTCATTACATTCATATGGTTTCTCAGCTGTATGATTTCTCATATGTACTGTAAGGGATGAACTTTGAGAGAAAGCTTTCCCACATTCACTACATACATAAGGTTTCTCACCAGTATGACTTCTCATATGTATAATAAATACCGAGCATTGAGAGAAAGCTTTTCCACATTTATTACATTTATAGGGTTTCTCCCCTGTGTGACTTCTCATGTGTAGAGTAACAGATGACATTCGAGAAAAAGCTCTACCACATTCATTACATGCATAAGGTTTCTCCCCAGTATGAATTTTTTCATGCTCAATGAGATTTTGCTTCTGGCTGAAGGACTTCCCACATTCCTTACATTCATAGGGTTTTTCTCCAGTGTGAATTCTCTCATGTTCAATAAGATTTGATTTCTGGCTGAAGGCTTTCCAACAATCCTTACATGCATAAGGTTTCTCCCCAGTGTGAATTCTCTGGTGTCTAATAAGGTTTGACATCTGAATGAAAGCTTTTCCACATTCATTACATTTATATGGTTTTTCCCCAGTATGAATTTTCTGATGTGTAATAAGATTTTCCTTCCGGCTGAAGGCTTTTCCACATTCCTTACATTCATAAGGTTTCTCTCCAGCATGAATTCTCTCATGTCTCATGAGGTCAAATTTATGACTGAAGTCTTGTCCACACTGATTACACTTAAAGGGGGATACAACATAGGACGAACAACAGTAAAATGGTTTCCCATACTCATTACATTCATAATTTTTCTCTCTTACACAGCCTTTCTCATAACTATTTAAGCCTAAATGATGTTCCAAACTCTTATCAAGTGAGTCACATTCATAGAAACTTTGTCTCGAAGTAACAATGTCTGAGCTCAGAGGAAATATTTTTGCAACTTTTTTACATTCAATGACTTTTTCCTTAATCAGGGTTTTCTTGGACATGGGTGTGAATTTCTTCACAAGTGTTTCCTGTTGCTTCTTGATCTGTTCATCAACTTCCCAAACTTCTAAAATGGAGGACCAAAAATTATTACTTATAAATTTTTCTACCACTATACTATTAATAACATTTCAGAAATTTGCTAGTGTAGGGTTTAATCTCTGATGTTGGCCGTAGTCAACCAATATAAAAGAAATCTAAGTGAAATGTTTCTAAGGTTTGAGAAGTTAACTCCTACAGAAAACATCATAGGCCCAAGTAGCTTTGACTGATTTTAAAAGTGTTCTTGTACAGTGCAGAAATCAGTAAAATAAATAATTAAAATGAAAGGGTAAACATAAAAATGAGTGGATAGGGAGTCAAATGACTAGAGAATAAAATTAACATTTGTGATTAAACACACTGGATTGAATGCATATGTTTATTTCTCCTTCTTCCTAAAATTCCTTTAAAATTAACAGTAAAGAATAAAGGAGCAAACCCACAAGAAAAAGGATACAGAATTGTAAATAAGGTTATCAAGGGATTTCAATATAACACTCCAAGATGAAAGGCATTTAATAAAACACTCCAAGATGAAAGGCATTTAGGGAACTAATAACTGGATAGCAGCACTAAAAAGTTAAAGCAAAAGCCAATATGCACCAAAGTGACTTGGCCAAAAATCACTGGAAAAGCTCAAGAATTAGAGGATTCAGGTACTCAAAGGTAGGGATAAACAGGTACAAGGCAAGGATGTTCCCTCTCATCACTGCTTTTCCACGTTGCACTGTCAGTCCTAGCTAATGCAGTAAGATTAAAAAAAGGAAATACAAGGTATAAAGATTAGGAAGGAACCAAAAACCTAAAACTGTCTTTCTTCACTGATGACATAAACTTTATGTAGAAAATCTGAAAGAATCAACAAAAAATTGAACTAATAAGTCAAAGGCTGGCAAGGATGTGGAGCAATAGGAACTTTCATTCATTGTTCGTAGAAACGCAAAATGTTACAGCTACTTTGGAAGACAGTTTGGCAGTTTCTTTCAAAACATAAACATACTCATACTGTGTCATTCAGCAATCATGCTCCTTGGTATTGACTCCAACGAGTTAAAGTCTTATGTTCATACAAAAACTGGCATGGGGAAGTTATAGTAGCTTTATTTATAACTGCCAAAACATGGAAGATGTCCTTCAGTATGTGAATGGATAAATGATGGCATATCTAGACAATGGGATACTAGTCAATGTTACAAACAAATTAGCTGGCAAGTCATGAAAACATACTGAAGAACCTTAAATCATATTGCTAAGTGAAAGAAGCCAATCGGAAAAGGCTATCCACTATATGATTCCAAATATACTGGAAACAGAAAAACCATGGAGATAGTAAAAACATCAATGGTTGTCAGAAGTTACAGGAGAGGGAGGAATAAATAGGAAGAACACAGATTTAAGGCAATGAAACTATTCTGTATGATACTATAATGTATTTATGTCAAAACCCATAGAATGTACAACACCAAGAGAGAACCCTAGTGTAAACTATGGACTTTGAGTGATAATGATGTGTCAGGATAGGTTCCTTGATTTTAACAAATACACCCCTGTGGTACAAGATGTTGATAGTGGGGGAGGCTGTGCATGTGTTGTGGCAGGGGGGTACAAGGGGCCTCTATACTTTATGCTTGATTATGCTGTGAACCTAAAACTGACCTAAAAAATAAAGTTTATTAATTAAAAAATCTGGGCACAGTGGCCGCACTTTAAGTCCCAGCTACTGGGGTGGCTTGCTTGAATCCAGGAATTTGAGACCAGCCTGAGCAGCACAGTGAGACCATGCCTCAAAAACAAAACAAAACAAAAACAGTAGGATAAGAGTGGGGCTAAAAAGAAGAGTATTAATTTAAAGTCTGAATAAGGAACATTTAGACTGCAAGGCAGGTGTTATGGATCTGCTTAAGTAACATCTATTCCAATCTCCCACTATGTTTCCATCTTGCAAAGGCTAAGGCAGTTAAAACTACATTTCCTAGACATAACTACATGTAAGGTTCTCATGTGATTTAGATTCACCATGCACTCACATGACATTTTAATTCAGAACTAAATTAGGAGAAGAGAGTGGCCATTTTGCTTATGACATTACAATAATTTTGCTTATGACATTATAATAGAAGTGGCAAGGTTCTAGAGCCCACAGCTGTAGAAGCATTCTCCTGGTTCAGCCAAAAGCAACTTCTTGATCATACTGGGAGAACGAACTCCCCCTAGAAGCTTACTTTTGTGTAGAGCTTTGAGATCTGATTCCTAGAAGCTTACCTTATAGTTTGTCTCTTCAGTGCTCCCAAAGATTCTGTAAGCCATTTAATATCTTCATATAAATTCCTTCCTTCTTAAATTAGCAGCTAGTATACTCTTTTCTCTACAACTAAACCTTGAACAATATATCACTATCCCGATTCACACAGGAAGTGGCCATGTCTCCACAATGCAAAAAGGAAAAGGATGGATTACCTTCTAAAGAAAATGAACCAGAGAAGCTCTACACTTAGGAACAAGTGAAGCAGATGTAGAAGAAACATCTCATACTAACTAAAAAGGTAAAAATTATGTGAATGTTTATACATTAAACAGTGAAGAGACTTCCAATCCCTTTCTGTTGCTTAGCCTCATGAATGCTGACACTTACCTCCAGGTAGGAAGGAGATAAAAAGATTAAAAGATAAAAGACCTATAGATACTGGCATTTGAAACTACACACAAAACCTCTGTGATCTGATTCAACCATTCCATAGTACACACCACTAGTCAAAACAGCATAACAAATTTCTTTGTGAAATACAACATCTTTTTAATTTCCCTTTTACCCCTTAATGAGGTAAACAAATGACACTGATGGATTCCTTATTTAAACAAAGATTTTGAAAGTATCATTTAAATTAAAAATACATACAAAACCAACAAAACAGACAAATAAGGCAGGTAAAACTCTAAGAATGACAAGAAGTTATAGAAGGATATGTAATTAATTGTTATTTTTTGGCTCCGTAGTAAATAGTATGGCCACAATCATAACAAAGTAAGCAGTGAAATTAAACTAGCCAAAATTTGTGATGTATCTATATTCAGAAAAAAAGGAAAGGAGAAGTGGTGGTGGTGTTATAAGAGTACTAAACCTCATCCTCCATTTATATCAAGTTGATAAAAATTGGAAAATTATCAAATAGCAGTATATTCAGGGAAGTCTAGCTTCTACCCTTTTCTACACTGATTCCTCCTATGCCCTACGTGTAACCATTTTTATTAGTTCTTAGGTTATCCTTTCACTATTTAAAACAACATACACATATACACACGTACATATATAGCATACATTTATTTATATATAACATACACACACATATATATATCATATATACAGTTGACCCTTGAACACAGAGATTGGGAATGTGACCCCCACAAATTTGAAAAATCACATAACACAACTACTAATAGCCTACTATTGACCAGAAGCCTTACCGGTAACATACAACTAACACATATTTTGTATGTTATATTATATACTGTATTCTTACAAGAAAGTAAGCTAGAGAAAAAAATATTAAGAAAATAGGCCAGGTGTAGTGGCTCACACCTGCAATCCCAGCACTTTAGGAGGCCAAGGCAGGATTACTTGAGGCCAGGAGTTGGAAGATCAGTCTGAGCAACATAGTAAGATCTCATCTCTACAAAAAAATAGAAAAATTAGCAGAGCGTGTTGATACATGCCTGTAGTCCCAGCTACTTGCGAGGCTGAGGCAGGATTGCTTGATCCCAGGAGTTTGAGGATGCAGTGAGCTATGAGGATACCACTGCATTATAGCCTGGGCAACACAGTGAGACTCTGTCTCAAAAAAGAAAAAGAAAATGATAAGGAAGAGAATATATATTTACTATTCATTAAGTGGAAGCAGATCATCATAGAGATCTTCACTGTCATCGTCTTCACATTGAGTAGGCTGAGGAAGAGGAGGGGCTTGGTCTTGTCTCAGGGGTGGCAGAGGCAGAAGAAAATCAGCATATAACATGCAGCTCAAACCCATGTTGTTCAAGGGTCAACTTTATTACATACCTTTCCATATATATACCTCCAAAAACACACACACATTTCTGACTCTTTTTTCTACTAAAGGTAGCATATTCTAAACACTGTTCTGCACATTGATTTTTTTTCACTTATATATCCTGAATGGAACCATATATCTCTGACTGCAACTTTATAATTTTGACATTAGAATCATGTACACGTTTTACATAACAAAATTAAAATTAAATTGAAAAAGGAGAAAAGTCAAAGCGACCCTTAAAAATTGAAAATGAATGGAAACAAGTAAATCTACTTATCAAATTAAGGCCATAATCACACAGAGAAGAATTACTTCAACTGACTTTACATGCAGTAGTTTGTATATCCATAGTAAAATAAAAGAAATCTTAAACTACAATTAGTTATCTTTTTTTGTTAGTAATATTGTTATTACTGCTAATTTGAAACTAACATATATAAAGAAACTGATAGTAACAGATAGATTGATCAGTTTTGCTTCCTAAGGGACATCTGGCAATATCTGGAATATCTGTAGACATTTTTAGTTTTCATAAATGGGAAGAGGAAGGGGGAAAAGAGGAATGGTGATAATGGTATCTAGTGAGTAGAGGCAAGGGATGCTGCTAAACACCCTATAATGCACAAGACAGTCCTCCAGAGCAAAGAATTATTTGCTCCAAAATGTCAATAGTGCAAAAGTTAAATAACTACTAGAACCTAGATAGGTAAGAGCATTCACAATTAAAGGCAGAGATGTAAAGAGTTTCACAATTCTGGAGGCATTAAAGATACATATTCTAATACTGTCATTTCTGGAGTTAAATATCAATTTAATGGTATAAATAGATATATCATAAAGATACTTGGAGGAAAAAGGAGTCTATATGTAAATTAGAACTGCTTTGGGTAACGTCTAGTGAGAGCAGAGAAAAGGAACCATGGAAAGATATTTCATAAAGGAAGAAGAAATAAACAATAAACAGGAACCAAGGACAAATCAGAATCCTTTAGAGAAAAGAAGAAAGATACTTCTAAGAAGGATAATTCATAGGATCAAATATGGCATGGAAACCTTCCTGTTTTAATATGGTGGAATTAAACATCTCTGTCTCCTCTCCACTCTGCAAAAATAAAGAGGAACAAACAGAAAAAGAAAATACATCTTCAGTGAACTAACAGGCAGCTAAACTCCATCTCCAGAATATGAGGAAAGAACAGAAGATAGACTGGATCAGGTCAGGGAAGAAACCCAGAAACAGTGTTTATTATCTTAGACAGAAAGCACAAAGCACAAGGAACATAGTTCTCTAAAACAGATGCACAACCTTGTGGGCAGAATAAACGAATCATGTTTTGCAACAAATGGGATCCAGATGTGTTGAGATTGGTGGCAGAACATAACGGACTTCACTGCCCCTGACAAATGATAGGGAAGGCAGGGATGAACAAGGAGATGCAAACAGGCAGTGTTCTTGTATAGTCTGTTAGCATAGGAAGGTGGAAGACACTGAGTTCTACATGAAGTACACAAATGATAATCTCTTCTTCAACTTAGAAGAAAAGGATAAACCAACTCTCAACACAAAACCTTGTATTTGATAAAGGAGGCCAGTGTGAGGTAGAGGCCTCCTACTAGCTCAGAGCATTTTTCTGGACAATCTTCAACACTATCCTTCTGTAAATAATGGGTCCAGCAGGAAATACACTCATTCAAAGATGAACAATGATAACTATAAAAGAAACAAGCATCAAATCTATACAATGATGCTACATGAAACAAAAAACATGAATCTACAGTTGAAAGAAAAAACGATTGCTGACTGATCAATACCAAGACATGGCCTAATAAAGCTCTAAGGCTTTAAAGAATAAGAAACCTATAAGCATCCAGGCAAATAAATCAAGTCATCTATGAAGGGAAATAATCAGGCTTCAGACTTCTCCAAGCAAAATTCAAAACTAGGAAATAATAGAGAACTGTCTAAAGCCTTCAAGAAACTGTCTACAAAAACATTTGGGAAAGAAAGTATAGGTCAAGAATTTTATATACAGCCAACTATCAACCAAATGTATTTTTTTAAAAAGATATTTTCTTATATGAAAAATCTTAGCTTTCATACATGAAAATCCTCTAGTTTCCACTAAATTATAGGCTAATGAGGACGTGATTTTGTTTTTTATACTGTTACATAACCATGTCCAGAAAGATATTTTATCTTTATCGTTACTACTACAAATGTGGTTTCCTTTCCTTAATATCTTCTGCTTGGTTGTTGGAAGTATATATGTGAAAGCTATTGATTTTTATTTGTTAATTTGATATCCTACCACTTCCCTAGATTCACCTCCTATTTGTTGCACTTTTTCAGTTGATTCCCTTGTGTTTTCCAGGAATACAATCTTATCATCAGTAAATAAAGATGTTTTTATAGTTTTCTTTCCAATTCTTAAAGTACTGACTTTGTTCTCTTGTCTAATACTTAGATATACACTTAACAAGGAATATACAAAAGCTACAAAAGGAAACCTTAGAAAGCTCCATTTCTGAAGGACACAAAAGTAGATTGATGGAGATCTGAACAGACAGAGTACATTTTTTTTTTTTTTTTGAGACACAGTCTCATTTTGTTGCCAGGGCTAAAGTGCCCTGGCATCAGCCTAGTTCACGGCAACCTCAAACTCCTGAGCTTAAGTGATCCTTCTGCCTCAGCCTCCCGAGTAGCTGGGACTACAGGCATGTGCCACCATGCCCGGCTAATTTTTTCTATATATTTTTAGTTGGCCAATTAATTATTTTCTATTTTTAGTAGAGACAGGGTCTCCCTCTTGCTCAGGCTGGTCTTGAACTCCTGACCTTGAGCAATCCTCCCGCTTCGGCCTCCCAGAGAGCTAGGATTACAGGCGTGAGCCACCGCACCCGGCCTGTTTTTCACTTTTTTACCTGGACAGTGCCTCCCAAACATTTCTTCCTCTATCACCCACGGCTCCTCTTCTTGCTCCAATTTAAATATCACATCAGGTTTGGTGACTTGACAGCCTATTATGGGAAACAACAAAGGACTTGAATGTTAATGCTGGAGACAACCATCCAGATCTTGAGCTGAGGCCAAGTTGAGAGGGCTTATGGAAGGAGGAGAATGAACTCCCACAATGACACAAAGTAATGAGCCTTTACCTTAAGACTGGAGCACATACAATCATGTGAAGAAAGTAAAGATTAGACTCACCTGGCAAGTTAAAGTCTTCACACATTCCTGAAATGGAAAGGAATTCTCTGTTAAATTACAAAGCTACTCTTACCCACTGTGACTAGGTTGCTATAGTTCTCCAGCATCACATCCCGGTACAAGTTCCTCTGGGCAGGTTTCATTTGCTGCCACTCCTCCTGGGTGAGGTCCACAGCCACGTCTTTAAATGTCACTGTCACCTGTAAAAACAGAGGAATTCCTGATTAATTGAAGTCATCAAAATTAGGCATTATGAACAAAACACGTAAGAACTTGTTTAGCTAGTATTCAGGGGTCGGAATTCATTAAAAACTGTTTATCAGGTATTCGTATCTACCAAGTTTTACATTATACTGTGGGGGAAAATAAACTATAGTAGAAATATACTGTAAGAATATGTTAATTATTGAGTCAGCAATCATTATGCAGGAAGCTACAGACAGTGGTCACTGATGTTTACTGGGCTGTGACAGAGATGAAGAGTTGAAAGACTCACAGGTAACTGGCTCAGAATCTGCCCAGGTGGTTGTGTGATCTAGGGAGAAGGGGAACATGGCATAGAAGAGAAGAAAAATAAGGCAGGAGAAAGGACAGATATGAAAATTTGAGGCCGGGCGCGGTGGCTCACGCCTGTAATCCTAGCACTCTGGGAGGCCGAGGTGGGCGGATCGTTTGAGCTCAGGAGTTCGAAACCAGCCTGAGCAAGAGTGAGACCCCATCTCTACTAAAAAATAGAAAGAAATTAATTGGCCAACTAAAATATAGAAAAAATTAGCCGGGCATGGTGGCGCATGCCTGTAGTACCAGCTACTTGGGAGGCTGAGGCAGAAGGATCGCCTGAGCCCAGGAGTTTGAGGTTGCTGTGAGCGAGGCTGACGCCACGGCACTCTAGCCAGGGCAACAGAGTGAGACTCTGTCTCAAAAAAAAAAAAAAGAAAATTTGAACATGCAAAGTTTGAGGGAAATAGACTCCACTAAGATAATCTAGGCAAGTAACTATACAAACAACAACAAAAACAAGAAAAGAGGAGAAAGGAATCAGTATCCAGAGTGGGCACAATATATAACCTAAATGTTCAATTTTCAACAAAAAATTATCAGACAGGCAAACAGAAAGGAAAGGGAAACCCATACAATAGGGAGAAAGCAGACAACAGAAACTGCCTGTGAGAGGGCCCAGATGTCTGGTTTAACAAACTAAAACTTCAAAGCTGCCACTATAGATATAGAACTCAAGGAAGTCATGATTAAAGAAAGGAAGGCATGATGACAATGTTTCATCAAATAAAGAATACCAATACAAAGATAGAAGTCATAAAAAATTGTGTAATTTTAAAGTACAATAATCAAAGCGAAAAATTCACCAGATGGGCTTGGATCTGAACTGGCAGAAGAAAGCAGCAGCAAACTTGAAGACAGATTGATAGGGATAATACAATTCAAAGGACAAAGGGAAAAAAGAATAAGGAAAAATAAACAGTCTCAGAGAAATGTAGAATACCATTAAGTGCACCAATATATAAAGGGGGGAGGATATCAGAAGGAGAAGAAGAGAAAGAAAAAGATTAAGAAAAAATTCAAAGAAAAAATGGCTTAATATTTCCCAAACTTGATGAAAAACAATAATCTATACCTCCAATGAACTCCAAGTAAAAGAGACCCACACTCAGATATATCATAGCAAAAATGCTGAAAGCTAGAATCAAAGAGAAAATCCTGAACGCATAGTTAGAATGGAGTAAGCAAATGACAGTAGATTCATGAGAATTTGAACACCAAAAACCAGGGGTCCTCAAACTTTTTAAACAGGGAGCCAGTTCACTGTCCCTCAGACTGTTGGAGGGCCGGACTATAGTTTAAAAAAAACTATGAACAAATTCCTATGCACACTGCACATATCTTATTTTGAAGTAAAAAAACAAACGGGCAAAAACACCTGCATGTGGCCCGTGGGCCGTAGTTTGAGGACGCCTGCCAAAAACAAATGGTGAATAAAAAGGTTAATATAACAAATGTTATAAATATATATTTGCTCTTATTTTCTCTTCTCTGCTTCTTTACTAGATATACCACTATATACAGTAATAATTATAATGAGTTGAATTTGTTACATGTATAACAGTAATAGTACAAAATGGAAGAAGAGGGAATAGAGCTACATAAGAGTAACATTTCTGTAAAAATGCAGTATAACAACTACTTACATAGCATTTACATTGTATTAAGTAATCTAGAGATGATTTAAGGCACACAGGAGGATGTGTGTTGGCTATATGCAAATACTATACCATTTTATATATGGGACTTGAGCATCCATGGATTTTGGTATCTGGTAGGGGTGGGGGGTGGGCCTGGAAACAATCCTCCACAGATACCAATGGATGACTGCACACTTTTGTAGAGGATTTTTCTAACCGCTGTGTATTATATTCACATATAAATAAGAGCTGTCATAGAATATATTTACATCCAGATTCTAGAATGAGTTTGAGCCTGCATGGCCTAGAATGCAAGCAGTCCATTTCTATTTGGTAGTCTAAACCAAAATATCTGGCTCTGGTATCTGGAAGAAACTGCAGAAACTTTTTGACAGCTATGAGCGTCCCACTTATAGATCACAACTCCTTTGACACAATTTCCAGCTTTTTACTCTGTAAAGAAAATGCATGTGTACACTAATGATGTGGAATTTTCTCATAAAAGATGGTCATTAACCCCAAATTCAAAATATGCCTGAAAAATATATCTGCAAATCTGAATTGTCAGTTTCTTGATGACATTATTTTTAAATATTTGTTGTCCACCTACATTTCTTCCAATTGTGTCTTCATGTTCTTCACCCAATTTTCTATTTTCTTAATTATTGGTTTTTAAGAATTGTTCATATTATTTCTGCTGTATATACATTACAAAAACTGTTCCCAGCTTTGTCTTTTTACAGTGTTCATGGTGGTTTACTGAAGAAAAGGATGAATTTTATAAACCCAAATCAGGCAACCTTCTCTTTCATCTTTCGGGATACATGTTAAACTAAAAAAGGAGGCCAATGAATACAGTGAACACATCCAAAGACTGTATTAGGCAGTAAAGGTTATATAGCTAATAATGATTAACAATACCTATCATTTAAGGAGCACTTACTATGTGCGTTAACCCTCCCAACATTCCTATGGGATAAGTACCATTATTATCCCCACTGAGAGATGATGCAACCGAGGCACAAAGAGATTAAGGAACTTGCCCATAGTCATGCACTTCTACATATCACTGAGCCAAGATTTGAACCCAAGTCTGTCCAGGGCCAGAGAACCACCATACCAACAAGAGAAATAACTGGATAAGCCATATGATCATATGTTCAAAAGATGTGTGTGTGTGTTTCATGATAGGAAACACATGAGCTGAGGAAAAAGAGGCAGTGAAGTGGAAAATGTTCAAAACACTGGAGTGTGACTTACTTCAGAGGTGGAAACAAAAAGAATCAAGGGCAGAGTGGAATAATTTGGTAAAGACGATGAAGAACACTGTATCTTCTAAGACCATAAAGAAGATGTAAAAGCTACAGATATCAGAACTACAAGACTTTGCCATAGAATATAAGCATAATTTAGCTTAACGTGTACTAAAAGCTCAAGTGAAAACAATATATATGTAGGATAATTTGAAAGACACATGTTCCATTTATTCTTCTAGATAATTTTAGTTTTTGATCTTTGGCAAAGACTCATAAAAATTAAGCTTAAAATTATAAGAATTATAGAATTACAGTTGACCCTCAGTATCCACGGGGGATTGGTTCGAGGACTCTATACAGATACCAAAATCCACAGATGCTCAAGTCCCTTGTATAAAATGATGTAGTATTTACATATAACCAATACGCATCCTACCATACACTTTAAATCATCTCTAGATTACTTATAATACCAAGTACAATGTAAATAGTTACTGTATTGTTTAGGGGAAAATGACAAGAAAAAAGTCTGTACATGTTCAGCATAGATGCGACCATCCATTTTAATATTTTTGATCCCCAGTTGGTTGAATATATGGATATAGAACCCATGAATATGGAGGGCCGACTGTATTTTAAAATTTCTTTTTGGCTAGGTGCCAATGAAAAGGTTTTTCTTTCCTTAAATAGTTTTAAGTTTTTTTCCTCATAAATAGTGCAAATTATGAAATAAACTTTTGTGTCCCAGTTTACTTTGACTCTTCAGATCATATTCAAATTTGAACTCAACTTTACTAATTTTTTATGTACTTGGCTTTTGCACTGTATAGCTATATCCCAAATTTTCCTTGGTTCTAATTTTCTATCTGTATTTTTCCACACTTTGATTTTCATTGATTTGGTTTTTCTAACTTAACTGGTAAGTTACAGTAACACACTGTAACTGCATTTCAAAATAATGCAGGAAACAAATAAATGCTTAAAACGTACAAGAGATCTGGCTGTATCCACTTCTTCCTCAGAAAGGGCAGAGTCCTGAGAACACCAAGCTGAGGGAAAAGAAACAGAACAGATTTGCTTCAAGAGTTCCAGAAAAAGAAATATAGAAATGTTCAGTACCAGGTGGCTATAAGACCCCATACAGATGAATGATCCTCAGAGCCATGAGAAATGTTAATAACCATCTAGTTACAGAGACACTGAAATGTATATAGATAACTAAATTAATCATATGGGGTCTGACAGAGATTTCTGAAGGGCTAAGTAGAGGGTACTCAATGAATCTATTGGTAATATAGTATTTCACTAGGGTCTTGCTGTTTTATTCCTAATAAGAAATTTATCTTAAGTATATAATAATAAACACCAGAAAGATTTAAGGATTAGGATGGCCTTTAAAATATTTCTAAGTTGGGCAAAGTGGTGCATGTCTCTAGTCTCAGCTACTTGGAAGGCTGAGGTAGGAAGATTGCTTGAGTAGAGAAGTTCAAGGCCATGAGACGCCCATCTCAAAAAAAAAAAAGATATTTTTTACCATAAAGAATTTAGAAAAAAATCCTTGATCAGAGACTGGTTATAGGCAGTGTGGTAGAATGAAATACAATCATAAATTCAATGATCTTTTTTTAGAAACCTGATTCATTTTTACCCCCCAAAATTCAGGGCCTTCTGGTTAAATATGGACAATAGAATACCTACATTTATTTCTGCTCTCTCCCAAACCCAATCACAATGTTAGTAAAAGAACCAAGGAAGCTAAAACTCACAAGGACAAAGAATACAGAAGATTTCAGCATATAAGTGATGTCAGCAAAGTGTTGGAAGCTAGAGAGCAGACAGACGAGTGGTATCTAACTTAACCAGAACAGCTGAAGCTTAAATGAGGGTAAGGGAAGGGCAGGAAAGCCATGGCAGGACTCCAGTAAAGCTCAGGAATGGAGGTACCTCTAAAGTCAGGAGTTTACGAGTAGGGCTGAAAAACAGGGAACTGAATGTAAAATGTTATAAGAAGATGTTAAGACCACATGATGCCTTCTTTAACCTCACATAGTATGGTGATATTCCCTCACAATGGCAACAGAAAATTATGAGATTTTTTCTCTAGATATACTGAATGAGATAGGCTCTGGATTCAGGCATACCAGATCCAGATAAAGGTGGGGTCAAACCAATGTAGAGAAAAAAGAATGAAGTGAAAGTTCTCATACTGTAAGATAAGTTGTCCCTCCCCCACCCACTTCCTTTGTTTGCCCCCCAAAACGCAGGAGTTCTGGCTTATACTCCTCAAGCAACATTTAGAACTTCTTGCTGGGAAAATTGACTAGCCCAAAAGAAAATGCCTATAAATCCTGACATTTGGTCAACCTTCAGCCTCCAATAAAACACCATATCAGAAAGAAGAACAAGGAGAAGAGTGTGTTGGCGTGCAGGTGACAAGAAAGGAGTTAGGTAGTAAAAGAGAGCTAAATCCTTACTTTCATTGTCAAAAAACAACAGAAAATATCTAAACCTGAGAAATCAAGCATTAACAGTATAAAGATGTTATTCAGAAAAACAGCACTGAATACCAGAATATCCATACAAAAATGTTCAAAGTGGTTGCCTCTGGGGAATGAAAATAGAGGATGAGGAGGGATAGGATAGGAAACTTTTGTTT
>VBSM01003212.1:3243212-3255459 GCA_008086735.1 Cheirogaleus medius
AAAAAAAAAAAAAAATTAGAAAAGAGGATATAAGATTATCACTTTTAACACAGGATATGGCTGTGTACCTGGAAAAGCCAATCTGCTTCTAACCAGCACTTTGAAATAAACAAGACTCTTTATGAATGAAGCAAAGTAAATTCCTTTTTTTACCCTCATAATTTCTACTCTCAACCATCTCTGTGGGCTAATTTTTTGTTGCCCTGGATAAAAACTTGTGCAGGCTATCTAATTGTTTTGATCGCTCTTTGGTATCCTTTGATTGTTTTCAGTCACAAGATCAGTCTCATTTTACTAATTACAACCTCTACTTCAGTGGAATAATATGTAAGTTTTATTCAAAGCCTCTTCTCTGAGCTCAGGCTTGCTTCAAGCTAGAACCTTGCAGTGTGAAAGCGGGGCATATTAAACTTTGCAATTTCCTTATCCTGAGCTTCTCCCACCCAGTAGGCAGTCTCTGGATCCTATGAGATTAGAACAGGGGAGGGAAAAGGAGATAAGGAAAAGGAAAGTCTTTCTTGACTTGTTTTGGTGTTGGTCTCTCTTTCCTTGATGGATGTTTAACACTCCTTTGCTAATAGGGTTTTTGTATGGGTTTCCCAGAGAAGTCCCTATTGGAAACCTGCAATTGTTTTTTCTGTGATATAGGCAGCACATCTCCTTGAAATGGCTACTTATAATACCTGTCATATACTTTGGCATTCTGTGATCCACTTCATCGTTGAGGTCTTTTTGTCCTTTCATTGGGTCCACGTCTGGGAGAGGAATAGGTACCAGTCTTGGTGCCCTCTAAACTCCATAGAATACAGCAAAAATTCTTGCAGAGAATGTCATCATTCCATTTTGGACCCTGGAGTCTAAAGGGGCTCCCTTGCTTGGCCTCATTTCTCCTATCAGATGGTAATGCGTGTCCTTTTCCAAACAACAACCAATTCTTGGACACCTATGAGTGTCCTACGATTCAACAGAATTCTGACACTACCTAGAGTTAACACAAACCCTACAAGTTAAAGGACCTTAGTCCCACAAGACTGCCCTTACTTGAAACGCCAGCCACAAGTCTTGGTTATCCCCAAGGCACTGAACTTCTGTCCAGCTGACCACAGATTGAGAGGTTCCCATGACTCTCCCTCAGGGTCAGTAATTCATTAGAACAACTCAAGAACTCAGGAAAGCAGTATACTTATGATTATAGTTTCATTATAAAGGATGCAACTAAGGAGCAGCAAAATGGAAGAGATGCATAGGACAAGGTATGGGGAGGGAAGTGCATATCTGGGAAGGATCTGAAGGATTTTGCCTAACAAAATGTCTGAGATACAAGGTTTATTCAGTAATATTTATATTATAGAAATTTCTGCCACCATAAAATTATAAAAGTTAAAGAATTTGTTTTCAGGCCGAGCGCGGTGGCTCACGCCTGTAATCCTAGCTCTCTGGGAGGCCGAGGCGGGCGGATCGCTTGAGCTCAGGAGTTCGAAACTAGCCTGAGCAAGAGCGAGACCCCGTCTCTACTAAAAAAATAGAAAGCAATTAATTGGCCAACTAAAAATATATAGAAAAAATGAGCCGGGCATGGTGGCGCGTGCCTGTAGTCCCAGCTACTCGGGAGGCTGAGGCAGGAGGATTGCTCGAGCCCAGGAGTTTGAGGTTGCTGTGAGCAAGGCTGACACCATGGCACTCTAGCCCGGGCGACAGAGTGAGACTCTGACTCAAAAAAAAAAAAAAAGAATTTGTTTTCAAAAAATTTGAAGTATGCTCTTATCTAAAATACTGACATTTTAAATTAATGTTTGAACAATTTTGCATTTTCAAAATTGAAGAAATGTTAAAAGACTTGTGAAAAATGACAAGGCATTGTGCCACTACCCAATCCTGCTTCTCTTAGGTGGCTACTCCGAACTCTTTTTGCTGTTTCTCTTGGCATTTTTCTTATATTTCAAATCATTATTACTGTATTGTTATTTTTGATAGACATTTTTGGTGACTTCCTGGCAGATAAATGTGGATTGATATTTCCCATACCACAGTCCTCATTTTCTGACCCTGCAATAGAGTTATATCACAATTAAAAAAAAAATCATTGGTATCCTTGTGATTAGTCCTTGTAGCTATTGTTAATATAAGCCAATTAGTACGCTAGACCCTGGATTCTTTCTAGTACAATTTGTATTTTTCTGAGAATAAATTGCCTTGTTTCTTCATTTGCCTGGTTTCATGTATGTGTTGATAATTTTTTTTCAAATTCTCCAACATTGCTGTCAGTTGACTATCAATATTTTCCGTATGATCAAATATATTAGCTTCTTATTTTTCCTTGGAGACCTCTTTCCTATAGTCCTCTGTTCTTCTGTTCCTAGATGCTGCTCTCTAAATCTGCTGCCAGATACTGTACTGGGACTTGCCTTTTACGATTATACTACAACTTTGTTCACCATTCTCATGTTAGTTTCTAGTTTCTGAATATAACACCTTTTCTTTTTCCTAATTTACTCCCTAGTTTTGATGGAACACATAGTCCAGTAGCTTCCTAAGAAGAGCTACATCAGAGATAATTTTATTCCCTGCAGATCTAGAGTCATCCTGATTTAATCTTCATACTATCTTAGTAATTTGACTAGACATAGAATTCTAGGTCAGAATTTATTTTCCTTTGTAATATTAAAGTAATTGCTTGTTTTCTTATTTTTAATGGTGCTGTTGAAAATTCCATCTCCATTCTGATTCCTAAACATTTGTATATGATCTGTGTTTTCCTGGAAGCTTTCAGAAAGTTCTGTTTTCACCTGATATTCTGAAATGTTACTCCAAAATATCTTGTAAGATATTTTTGAAAGTCCATCAGATTTTTCCTTCTCTTGGGGCTTAAAGGGAAAAAGGGAATAGGGAAGGAGCTCACTCATTGAGCTGAATGCTTGCTGCTTCATATCAGTGGAAAAGTTCAATCTATTTTGCACATTCCTAGACATATCCCTCTGTGTACAGGATATATATCTTCTACTGATAAGAGTCTCAGCCCCTTCAGTTTGCTTACTCTGTCCTTTCCTGCAGGCCGTTCTGCTGTCTACTCTACCACCATCCTTTTCTTCACTCCTTCATTGTGAAAGCATGTTTGTTGTTTCAGGGGTCAGTGATGTTCAGGGATGTGTCCATAGACTTCTCTCAGGAGGAATGGGAATGTCTGGACTCTGGTCAGATGAATTTATACAAAGAAGTGATGTTGGAGAATTTCAGCAACCTGGTTTCAGTGGGTAAGAATAACTATCCCCCAAAATTCAAAATCTGTTCTTGGGAATGTCTCCCTTCTCCATTTTGAATATTCACTTCAAGTAACCAGCTGAATTTGTATACCCTGTTCCCCAAGGAATGGTTTGAGCTGGAATGGAATGGAAGAATTGGAAATAGGAAGCTCCAGTGGGCTGTGACTGAAGCTTCATCTTCTCCACCTTTCTCTGTGCCTTCCTGTAGTGGCATCTCTTCCTTGATCACCAAGGAACTGATCTGATTTCTGGGACACTCACAGCATAACCATGTCCCATGTCTTTTCTTGTGAGCAGGACTTTCTAATTCTAAGCCAGCTGTGATCTCCTTATTGGAACAAGGGAAAGAGCCATGGATGGTTGAGAGAGAGCTGACCAGAGGCCTCTGTTCAGGTAAGTAATAGATGATAGATGATAGGTCAAGAGCAGCGCCATTACCTCTGAGATATTATCAGGAAGCTCCCCTCAAAGGCCGAAGACGTTTTCCATGTGAGCTACCATGCTTTTTTTCCTCTTACACTTTCTTGCCAGTCCAATACAGAATATTGATATTAATTTCTTTCTTCATTTGCAAAGCAATTATTCTACCTACATTTTCTATTTCATTCCTTCTTAGGATATGCTGCATCCAGACTGGTCAGTCTGGATGTGTAACAGTTAGTTGATATTCCCACCCTAAAGAAATACATGTGTTTTTTTCTTTCCCTATACTAATTTTCATTTTATCTGCTTTCCAATTATTTAACCTCTTTGACCAGTTTGTCCTAGATTTAGCAGTTCATTCTTTCATTTGTCAACATTTGATTATTTGTTAACATTTGATTATTTTTTACTTTTTGAAAAATTCAATATAACATACATACAGAAAACTACATGATTATGATTTTACAGCATGATGAATTGTGTGAAGTGAATGTATCCATGTAACCACCACTCAGGAAAAGAAATAGAACATTACTGGTGCTTCAGAATTCTTTCTTTGCCCTTTCTCAATCACTAGTCTCTTTTTCTTCCTCCAAAGTAAACACCATCCTAGCACCATGGATTCGTTTTGTCTGTTTGATCTTTATGTAAATAGAATCATATGGTATTTAGTCGTTTGCCTCTGGCTTTTTTGGTTGAGCATTGTGTTTATTTGATACGTTAATGGTGTTGCATTGTTTGTTTGTTTTGAGACAGAGTCTTGCTCTGTTGACCTGTCTAGAGTGCCATGGTGTCAGCCTAGCTCACAGCAAACTCAAACTCTTGGGCTCAAGCAATCCTCCTGCCTCAGCCTCCCAAGTAGCTGGGACTCCAGGCGCACACCATCACATCTGGCTACTTTTTTGTTTCTATTTTTAGTTGTGTGGCTAATTTTTTTCTATTTTTAGTACAGATGGTGTCTCACTCTTGCTCAGGCTGGTCTTGAACTCCTGACCTCCCTTTGTTAAGCTTTTACCATAATTTTACCGTGGATTCATGAACAAATAATAGTAAACATGTATAATCTGCCATTTTTACCAGAAATGATGCCCCCTTTTTATTAAAAGTACAGTCATTCCTCATTACTCACAGATTCTGTATTTGCAAATTCACTTACGCACTAAAATTTATTTGTAACCCCAATATCAATACTTGCAGAGCTTTAGTGGACATATGTAGAGTTCAAGAAATTTGAGTCTCCTAACGCACACGTTCCCAGCTGAGGTCAAATAAGGTGTTGCTCTGCCTTCTTGTTTTAGCTCTCATACTGTAAAAAAGTATTGTTTTCATGGTCTATTTAGGGGCACATTTTTTTGCATTTTTGGGATTTTCTTGATAATTCATTGTTTAAAATGACCCTCCAGGCATAGTGCTGAAGTGCTGCCTAGTATCCCTGAGTACATGAAGACTCTGATGTGCCTTATGGAGAAAACACATGTGTTAGATAAACTTTATTCAGGCAAGAGTTATAGTGCTGTTGGCCATGGGTTAGTGGTAATCAACAATACATATTAAAGAAAGTATCTTTAAACAGAAGCATATCTAAAGCATTATATATTGATCAACAGACAAAAGCAATATTTCAGTATTCACTAATTCAGTGTTGACAGTGAATTCATAGAACATAACTACTATGAATAACAAGAACCAACCATATATTTTTTTTAAATTTATTTTTATGTTTTATATGGACAAGCTATTTTTTATTGTATAAGTTTAAATGTACAACATGATATTTTGATACACATACATACTGAAGTAATTACTGGTCAAGCAAATAATTTCACATAACTATAACTGTCCTTCCTTTCTTTTTTTATTTATGATAAGAATACCTAAAACCTACTCTTCTGGCAGATTCCTAGTATACAATACAATATTACTAACTATAGCCCTTCTGTACATTAGATCTCTAACAAGATTTTTAAAACAATTTTTATTGATAATTATTCATATTTGTGGGATACATGTGATATTTTGATACTTGCATACAATGTATAAGGATCAAATCAAGATATTTTCCTAATATTCGTACCCCCATAATATGCTGAAATAAAAAAATAAATAAAAATAAAAAAATTTTAAAAAAAGATATTTTCCTAGCTATTTTGAAATGTACACTATATTTTTGTTAACTATAGTTATCCTACTGTGCTTTCAAACACTAGAACTTACTCCTTCTATCTAGCTGTATGTTAGTACTTATTAATCAAATTTCTCTTTATTCCCACCCCCCTTCCCAGCCTCTGGTAACTATGATTCTACTTTCTACTTTCATGAGATCAGCTTTTTTGCCTCCCACATGAGTGGGAACATGGAGTATTTGTCTTTTTGTGCTTGGCATATTTCATTTAACATAATGGCCTCCAGTTCCATCATGATGCTGCAGATGACAGGACTTCATTCTTTTTTATGGCTAAATAATACTCTATTGTGTATATATAACACATTTTCTTCATTCATTCATCTGTTAATGGACACTTAGGTTTATTCTGTGTCTTGGCTATTGTGTGAATAGTCCTGCAGTAAACATGGGGGTGCGGGTATTCCTTTGATATACTGATTTTCTTTCCTTTGGATAAATAACTAGTAGTGAGATTGCTGGATCAATAGTCCTTTGATGTAGGTCTGACAGTTATCCACAAATTGCAAAACATACAGTATGGTACTCTGTATATGTGGGTATATGTTTATATATATATGTATATATGACTAGAATAGCTGTATAATATCAAGGATGACCCTGATCACTCTGTATTCACCAAGCTTTAAGGTGATTCTGATCTACATCAAAATTTGAGAATGATAGAGGTCATCTATTAATATTAATACTTCCCTAATCACCATCCTCAGATTCTTCTATTACCTCTCTAATGTCTGCTCTTTTCCTGTTAGTTTTACAAATTGCTTAGCCATATTTGAGAATTGTCTAAGCATTTAATTTCCTGCATATTATTTTCAATTTAATCCTTCCATATCTTTTTTAGGTAACTTCCCCAGAATAGAAAAAATGAATATTTGCCTTTTTATTTTCTTTCAGATCTGGAATCAATGTGTGAGACCAAGATATTATCCCTAAAAAAGAGACATTTCAGACAAGTAATATTTACCCATGAAGACATGCCCACTTTTATTCAACCCACCTTTCTCACTCTACATCAAAAAACAAATAATGAAGAGAAACCCTGTGAATGTAAGATATGTGGAAAGACCTTTAATCAGAACTCACAATTTATGCAACATCAGAGAATTCATTGTGGTGAAAAACCCTATGAATGTAAGGAGTGTGGAAAATCCTTTAGTCGTGGCTCACTTGTTACTAGGCATCAGAGGATTCACACTGGTGAAAAACCCTATGAATGTAAGGAATGCGGCAAGGCTTTTAGTTGTAGTTCATATTTTTCTCAACATCAGAGGATTCACACTGGTGAGAAACCCTATGAATGCAAAGAATGTGGAAAAGCCTTTAATTATTACTCAAACCTTAATGATCATCAAAGAATTCACACTGGTGAGAAACCCTATGAATGTAAAGTATGTGGAAAAGCCTTTACTAAAAGTTCACAACTTTTTCCACATTTGAGAATTCACACCGGTGAGAAACCTTATGAATGTAAGGAATGTGGAAAAGCCTTTACTCAACACTCAAGGCTTATTCAGCATCAGAGAATGCATACTGGTGAGAAACCTTATGAATGTAAGGAATGTGGAAAGGCCTTTAGTAGTGCCTCAACACTTACTAACCATCACAGAATTCATGCTGGCAAGAAACTCTATGAATGTAAAGAATGTGGAAAGGCCTTTATCCAGAGCTCAGAACTTATTCAACATCAGAGAATCCATACAGATGAAAAACCATATGAATGTAATGAATGTGGGAAGGCCTTTAATAAAGGCTCAAACCTTACTAGACACCAGAAAATTCACACTGGTGAGAAACCCTTTGACTGTAAGGAATGTGGAAAGGCATTTGGTAGTCGCTCAGACCTCATACGCCATGAGGGAATTCATACTGGTTGAGTGAAAGAAAGTAAGGTTCTTTTGTTTACCTTTATAATATTTTTTTAAAACAGATAATTAAGTCAGGATATGCACCATCAAAGGTTCTCCTGTGTACTAGTTTTTTAGGGATACTGTAACAAAGTACCAAATACCAATTACTTGGTAGCTTAAAACAAAAGAAATTTATTGTCTCACAGTTTTGGAGCCTGGAATCCCAAAATCAAGTTTGTTGACAGGGTTGGTTCCTTCTGAGGACTGCAAGGGAGAATCTGTTCCATGCCTTTCTCCTGACTTCTGGTGACAGCCATCAGTCATTGGTATTCCTTGACTTTTAGTTGCATCATTCCAATCTCTTGCCTCTTCCTTCACATTGCATTCTCTTTCTGTGTCTCTGTCTCTTCTCTTTTTATATGGACACCAGCTATGGATTAGGGTCATCTAATGATCTCATCTTAATTATATCTGCAAAGACCCTATTGTTAGAGCCGGTATTCGCGGCACCGCAGGACAGAGAGACAGAGTCGCTGAGGCTGTAATTATCAAAAGGAGTTTTATTATCTAGCCCAGGCTAGGGTCCAACCCCAAGAGCACCAGCGCAGGTGGTCTCTTGTGCGGGCCAGAACCCTGAATGGGGTGGGTGTGAGCTTTTTATACTTGGTACACATAAGCTGTTCACGTGCTGATCATGCAGCTGCCCCTTACAGTGATTGGTAAGCCCCTTGTGTCTGCCGATTTCTCCAGCATTTTATTTCACCCTGTCCCTGATTGGTCCTAACTTGTTCCGGGTTCCAGTCAATAGGCTCCAGAATCAGCAGTCTCCCCTGCATTTTATTTCAGCCTATAATGCCCTGTGGTAAGCCGCGGTCAGCAAGCAAGCAGTAAACAGAAGCTAAAAGATAGCTGTTAGCCTAATAGTAGTCCAATATCTTACACTATTTCCAAGTAAGATCATATTCACAAGTACCAGGGGTTAAGGTGTATCATTTTAGTGGGGACACAGTTCAATCCATTATACCCTGTTAACACTTTTGTCTAATATATTTATAAATTTTATATATAACTTATTAATCAGATATATTTTAAAACGTAAATTTAAGGTCTAAATTATACTTCCCTTCCCTGAAAAAAGAAAGATTCTATCTCAGAACTACTTATTTAGTAATTCCTTAATCACTGTTTGTTCTCCTGCCTTCTTAATATAATTATGTTTATATTAGCTTATGTTTTAGGGTCATCTTTTCTATTTCTGTGACCCATATAGATCTGTGCCTCTGCCAGTACTCCACTATAAATTGTGTTACATAGACTCTTAGTTCTTGGCAGAATTGTAACTTTGTCTTCAAAGGCAGCTGTATTTTTTCCTTTTGTATAATTAATGTTTTCTTACTGTAAAGAGAGAGAACAGAAGAGCACAAAAATAAAAAAGATTATGTGTAATCCTACCAGAGGTGACTACTTTCAAATTTTTACAACAAATCTTTTCCTGACCTTATTTTAAAAGTGTAATCATAATATGCATGCTGTACTATAACATACTTTTATCATGCCAAACTATACTATGATTACTGTTTAAGTAGGTATAGATCTTTATCATTTTTTTTTTTTTTTTTTTTTTTTTTTTTTTTTTTTTTTTTTTTAGAGACGGGGTCTCGCTCTTGGTCAGGCTGGTTTTGAACTCCTGACCTTGAGCTATCCACCCGCCTCGGCCTCCCATAGATCTTTATCATTTTTAATGGTGTCATAATATTGTTTTCTATGGTCAACTATCATTTTGCTAAATAACTACTAACAAACATTATGGTTCCCTTGGAAGCTTTGCAATTGTAAAAGTTGCCCTCTAAATGAAACTTAACATTAGATTTCAATAACGTGGTGCTAGAGCCTGCTAATATGTATTTTAAAAAACTCTCTGCAAGTATCTTGCCCAAAATATTTATTAACTACAAAGAAAGAAATAGTAACTTCACAGTGGAGAAATCTGGCAGTGAGCTCTTTAACCAAGTGCTCAAGGTTAACATCATCAGTAAGACAAAACAATAGCAAGAAAACAACTCAATTTAAAAAAAGGTAAAGGATCTGAATAGAGATTTCTCAAAAGATGACATACAAATGGCCACCAGATATATGAAAATATGTTTAACCTCATTAGTCATCAGAGAAATGCAAATTAAAACCACAATGAGATTTCACTTCCCACCTGTTAGAATGACTATTATCAAAAGACAAAAGATAAGTATTGGCAAAGATGTGGAGAAAAGGGAACCACTGTACACTGTTGGGGGGAATGTAAATTAGTAAGCCATTATGGAAAACTATATGGAGGTTCCTCATAAAACTATAACTAGAACTACCATATGATCCAGCAATCCCACCTCTGGTTATGTAGCCAAAGAATATGAAATCAGTATGTCAAAGAAATAATCTACACTTCCGTGTTCACTGCAGCTTCATTCATTATAGCCAAGATTTGGAAACAACCTACGGGTTCACTGGACAGATGAATGGATAAAGAAAATGTGTATACACAATAGAATACTACTCAGCCTTGAAAAAGAAGGACAATCTGTCATTTGTGATAACATGGATGAACGTGAAGGACATCCTAAATGAAATAAACCAGGCACAGAAAGACAAGCACTGCATGATATCAGTTACATGGGGAATCTAAAAAAGTTGAACTCACGGAAGTGGAGAGTAGAAAGGTGATTATCAGGGGCTGGGGTTGGGGGTGAACAGATGTTGGTTAAAGGGTACAAAGTTTCAGTTAGGATGAATTAGTTCTGGAGATCCATATTACAGCATGGTGACTACAGTTAATAATAATGTATTAGATACTTGAAAATTTCTAAGAGATTAGATCTTGAATGTTCTCACCAGCAAAGAATAATGGAGGTGATGGATATATTAATTAGTTTTACTTAGTCATTTCACAGTGTATACATATATCAGAACATCACATTGTATACCATTATATATAATTTTTGTCAATCATATTAAATATCTTTAAAAAGGTGGGGGGGGAAGACATAAACATCATGTACCCTCTGATATGACACACTGAAGAAGCATACATCACTTCTGTGGTATTTGTGAATTGATGCATAACCTCAAAATAATTAGAGAAGACATTGGAATCAAATCGAAATTCAGGGATATCCCACAAAATAACTGGCCAATATTTTTCAAAAATGTCTCTAAGTCATGAAAGACAAGAAAAACTGAGGAACTATCACAGATTGGAGGACACTAAAGAGAAATAGCAAGTAAATGCAATGTGAGGTCCCGGACTAGATCTTGTACTAGACAAAGAACATTTGTGGGAAAATGGTGAAATTCAAATAAGGACTATAGTTTAATTATGAGTATTATAGCAATGTTAATTTCCTGTTTTGGTAATTGTACTGCAGTTATATAATATATAAAATTATATATAATTTATATAATAAAATTTTGTATAGACAATATTTAATTATATATAAATATAATTTTTACATATAAATACATATTTTATATAAATACATAATTTTATATAATAGATATTATATGTATATATAATTTTACATAATACATAAAAACTATATAAAATATATAATGTTAACATTAAGAGAAGCTGGGTGAAGGCTATATGAGAACTCTCTTTTGTAACTTTTCTGTAAGTCTAAAATTATTTCAAAATAAATAAAAACAAGACTTTACTTGGGAGTTTCCCAAAGTCTTTCTTTTTGCTCTTCAGATCTATATATTTTCCTTTTAGTCTGGAATATTGATATCCTCAGGACTGACTGGGGGAAAGGCAATCAGACTAAGCCAGGATGCCATCTTGTCAGAAAACAGAAACATTTTCAAGGCTTCATGCATTCTGAAATGTTTTCCCCCTTTATTTTATGTTTTTCAAATTACAAAAGCAATATGTGTTGTTAACAAGTTAAAAACAATACAATGATACATAAATTAAACAACTTACTACCCTTCCCTACCAAGGTAACCATGTTAATGAACACCTTGATCAATATCCTTCCATACTTTTTTCTTTGTTCGTATACATGTACACATGCATATGTACCTATACAGTCCTTTTAAATTTTTAAAAAATAGAATCATATATTATTATGCAATTTCCCCTTTTGACTTAACAATATATACCATGAATATGCCCACCAATTAGTAGAATTGCAGCTGTCCTCTCCCCACCCAAATTTTTTTACTTACTCACACATTTATGATATACTTGGTTCAGTCATTTATATATTTTTCTTTTTGGTTTTCCTTTTCCCTCTCCAACTTCCCCATAACCTATCTGCATCACCCACCTCCCTCAAACCCGATACATATTCTTCTATACTTTTCTCCATGCATATAAAAGCATACATAAACATATATGGATACATGTTTACCACTCATAAACACAGATATTTTGCTAATGATTTACAAAAATGAGGTCATATTTTACATACTTAATATTTATCTTGCTTTTTTCACTCAAGAAAATATTGTGGAATTCCATTCATGCCCACTAGCATAGT
>VBSM01003212.1:3255639-3271059 GCA_008086735.1 Cheirogaleus medius
CCTTGAGCGATCCGCCCGCCTCGGCCTCCCAGAGTGCTAGGATTACAGGCGTGGCCCACCACGCCCGGCCCACTAGCATAGTTTTAATTTGTCCACTTTAATGGCTATATAAACATTCTATGAAATGGGTACACTGTAGTTCTTTCTCCAATTTCCCTATTCATGGGTATGTTATTTTCTTTGATTCTCGTTTTTTGTTTTGTTTTTTTCCATTAGGAACAATTTTATAATAAAATTTCCATGTTCATCTGTCCTTTATACATGGGGCTTTTATTAAAATACTTCTAAGAAGATTCTCCAAAGTGGCACAAGTTTTTAAAGTTTTAACAGATGTTACCAGATTGCTTTTCAAAAGACTATTTTGAATTGCTATTTAAAATTTATATTTCCACCAACAGTGTGTAAAAATACCCTTTGTTCTCACAACAAAAATCACTTTTGCATAGCATTATCTCATTATAATTCTAATCTGTATTCCTCAACAACTACTAGTGCTAAACATTTTTGGATTGGTCTATAAGCTACTTACATTTGCTCTTCTCAAATTTGTCTATTCAAATTTTTGCCATGTTTTGCTATTGGGTTATCTTTTTCCTGTCAATTTGAAAAGTGCTTTCTCTCTGATCAGCTCTCCAAATATTTTCCCCAATCTATTTATTGCCTTTGTTGTCATCATTTTTTAAAATTCCATGGTGATTAGAGAGGGACACTTCTTTTTAAATTATTATTATTATTTTAGAGATATGGTCTTGCTCTGTTACCCAGGCTGGAGTGCAGTGGCATGATCATAGCTCACTGCACCCTCGAACTCCTGGGCTCAAGTGATCCTCTTGTCTCAGCCTCCTGAGTAGCTGGGACTAAAGGGGCACACCACCACACACACACAGCTAATTTTTAAAAAAATTAAAAAAAAAAATTTCGTAGAGATAGGGGTCTCACTATATTGCCCAGGCTGGTCTCAAACTCCTGGCCTCAAGCAGTCCTCCCACTTTGGCTTCCCAAAGTGCTGGGATTACAGGCTTGAGCTAACACATCCAGACTGATGTCATCTCTTGCCATTCAAAAGACTGCACTTTTTAGGTAGTCAAATACTTATTTTTAAATAGCTTTTGAGTGTCCTGTGTTGGTAAAGTTAATCTCTCCCAACCTCTAGATTGTACATGTAGTCTCCTTTGATTTTCTTTTAAAAATTTTGTTATTTTAAAATTTTAAGTCTTAAACCATCCTATAATTTATTTTTGGATGTGGTTTATGCTGTTAGTTCAACTTTACTTTCTTCAAGATTAAAAGCCAACTGTGATAGAATTCTTTTTATATAAACTACTCTTTTCTCCTGTGGTTTGAAATTCCACCTTTGCCATACATGAAAAAACTCATATATACCAAGATCAATTTCTGAACGTTCTATTCTGTTCCACTGATATATTTATTAATATCTGTGTCTTTGTCAATACAATATTAATTTTATCAGAATAACTTCATGTTATCTTCTGATATCTGGTAGGATTTTCTTTTTCATACTTTTCTTGTCTAGATTCTCAGGCATTTCTTTTTTCATATGAAATTTTAGATCATTTCACATAAATTAAAAAAAAAAAGAGGATATAGTGTAATTACCAAAAATGCATATACATTTTTAGGTGTCGTCAGTATGGAGAATGGCTCTTGATCTTGGTACCCTGCCTTCTTATAAAATTTATCTTTTTTTTTTTTTTTGAGACAGAGTCTCACTCTGTTGCCCGGGCTAGAGTGAGTGCCGTGGCGTCAGCCTCGCTCACAGCAACCTCAAACTCCTGGGCTCAAGCGATCCTCCTGCCTCAGCCTCCCGAGTAGCTGGGACTACAGGCACGCGCCACCATGCCCGGCTCATTTTTTCTATATATTTTTAGTTGGCCAATTAATTGCTTTCTATTTATAGTAGAGACGGGGTCTCGCTCTTGCTCAGGCTGGTTTCGAACTCCTGAGCTCGAGCGATCCGCCCGCCTCGGCCTCCCAGAGAGCTAGGATTACAGGCGTGAGCCACCGCGCTCGGCCAAAATTTATCTTAACTGAAAAAAAATTATCAGAGTCTCATCATTTATTAGTATACAACCATATTATCAGCAAAAAAGGAGTCATTTTACCTTTTATTTTCCATTGCTTATACCAATTATTTTCTTTTTATTGCCTTCACTGAAACCTCCAAGACAATATTAAATTCCTGATTTATAAAAAAATGGTTTTGACACAATATATGCTATGGGGTTTTGGTTAAGAAAAACCTCTTTGGTTGTCATATATTACAGTTTAAGTTATATTTTATTAGATTAGAAATGTTTACAAATTCTATTAAATACTTTCTCAGCATCTATTGATAGTTCATATGATTCTTAAGCTATTGATTTTTTATTGGCATATTTCCTATTGCCGAACTGGCTTCGCATTCTTGCCATAACTCTTACTTGGTCACAATAGTATGTCATTCTTTAGATATATTCCTGAATTCTATTTGCTATTATTTTAATTATAATTTTTATTTCTATATTCACGAATAAAACTCATCTAGAGTTTTCTTTTTTCCAACTATCTTTATTTGGTTCTGGTGTTAAACTTATTCCGACTTCATAAAATAAATGGGAAGTACAATTTGTTGGACTATATTATATCCATATAATAAATAACACTGTTATTACTTGTTCTTTAAAAAAGTAGATAGGACTAATCATAAAATCATCTGGGCCTGGAGCATTTTTCCATTATAGATCTTCAATCACTTTTCCAAATTCTTCAATGGTAACTGTTCTACCAAGTTTTTTACCTATTATAATTTTCATAACTTATAGTTTGCTAGAAAAGCATCCATTTCCTGTCTAAAAAAAATGTTGATCTAGAGTTGTATGAGGTATCTTACTATCATTTTTAAAATCATGTCTATATCTGTGGTTATGTCTCCTTTCTCATTCTGGATCAGGCAGTCTTGCACAGAGGCAAATCTTGAAAAATATCAATTCGAAGCAGCCATTTTCTTTCTTTCTTTCTTTCTTTCTTTCTTTTATTTTTTTAACTGAATGATTAAGTCTACCGACCATTTCTTTTTTTATATGGATGACATGCCAACTCAAGAAAACAGTTATTTTTCCCCCAAACATTGGAATAACGAAAAACCTGGGGGTTACTGTCCAGGACAATCCCAAAGAAATTTATAGAGAATAAAAATGGATATTGCTTAATTAATTTGCAAAAAAACGAAATTCTCCTTCATGGTTCCAGCATGAAACACTTCCAAATTATAAGACCTGTACAAAGAGTATTGTATCTCTTCTACTAATTTGCTGCAAGACATCTTAAGCAAGACTAAGAAAATGTGAATAGTGGATATTATTAATACACAAGGGCAACTCTACTTTTTGTCAAATAGTCAATGTGCTGAGTAATCAAGTTTACAGTGTTTGGTTTACCCAATATCAGGTTGTTAAACTATTCCTTAGCTTTGCATTTTTTAACATAAATAACTATGTTTTTGGTAAGGTTTTTGGCTGGCTTATGAAAGGACATTAAAAACCATTGCTTTGTTATTCCAAAAAGGGCTCAATAACACCTGCTATATAGCCATTAACATTTATTACAAAAAGGTGGAGGAAATGTAGCTGGTAAAATAAAGTTCTTTTTAAAATAGTGGGCCTTGTTATTTTTTGTATTGTTAAGACATCAAAAGACAATGGTGATATTTAGAGTGTAAAAGTTTGGTCAATGGTATTCTACATCCTATGTGACATATGTGTTTGATACAATTTATGATATATTCACATTTACCATTCCAAAATACAAATAGTGCTGATTGTTTGGCTCACTGTGAAATGTACTATAGTATACCTTTAAGTCTCTTCATGTGTATTTTGTATTCTGCTGTCATTCTATTTAATATATTTTTAAACTTTTATATGCCAGACCATCTTTATGTTTTATAAAGTATTTTCCGCAAGTTTTTTCTATAAAAGTTTGCATCACAATTGGAGCATGACTTCTGTTAAGATAAAACACTTTGTCCAAATTCATTAAATCAATACGATTTCTTCTAAGGATGAATTCCCCTTTGTACAATGAAACTAGATATCTTGTTCAGGGCGTTCCCACAATTATTAGGTTTTCATTCCTGTAGGCATTTTGCCTAGCATGAATTTTCTGATGTCTACTGAGGTTTGGCTTCTGGTAGAAAGCTTTGCCACATTCATTGCAGCCATAAGGTTTTTCTCCTGTATGAGTTCTCCAATGTTTATTGAGGCATGACTTCTGGCTGAAAGATTTTCCACATTCTCTGCAACGATAGGGTCTTTCTCCTGTGTGCATTTTTCGATGTACATTGAGGTATGACTTCTCACCAAATGACTTCCCACATTCACTGCACACAAAGGGTCTCTCTCCTGTATGCGTTCTCTGATGTTCTGTGCGATGTGACTTCTGGGTGAAGGCTTTTCCACAAAAAAAACATTCAAAGGGTCTTACCCCAGTGTGAATTCTCTGGTGTTTAATGAGGGTTGACTTATGTGAAAAGGCTTTCCCACAGTCAGTGCATCCATAAGGCTTCTCCCCAGTGTGACTTCTCTGATGCCTAATGAATTCAGACTTGTAGCAGAAGGCTTTCCCACATTCGCTACAGACATGGGGTTTTTCTGTAGGTGGAACCCTCTTCCGTTTATATACAAGAGAATTGGTTAATGCTGGTTTACACGTAAGTGCTGGGTTATGGCTGAAAGCTTTCTCACAGTGACTGCATTCCCAGGGTTTTTCTCCATTAGGTCTTCTATCATGGTTTATACACTGCAACAATTTCCCATATCCATAACACTCATCTTGCTTTTTTGCACAGTTTCTCTTAAAACCAATCAAGTCTAAATTATGGTTTAAACTTATTCCACAAGGGTCCCAGTTATTGTGGCTTTGAATTGAAGAAAAAAGATCAGTGCTCAAAAGTGATATTTTTCCAAACTTACTACATTCACGGTTTTTTTCCTTGGGCAATGTTTTCTTGCTGATGAATGCACCTTGCTTCAAAAGCATGTCTTGCCGTCTTTTCTTCTGGACACTAACTTGCCAGATGTCCTCTGGAGAAAGTACAGTGAATCATTCCTTATGAAACTTTATGCTACTTGAGAAATGCCCTCAAAATGTAAAAGGTGCACAGTAAATGAAAAGAAACCATAATCAAAATGCATGGAAGAGCATTCTGTGAATAGAGAAGATTCAGAACACTGCCACAAATGAAATGAAATATATTGTAGAATATAGATAGAATTAATTTCAAATAAGATGGGATTATATCATAGAGCAGGGGTTGGCAAACTTGCTCTTAAAGGCCATGAGAGTAAATATTTTAGGCTTTGTTGACCATATGGTCTTTCTTACAATTACACAACTCTGCTACTGTAGCATGAAAGCATGAACAATATGTAAACATAAGAGTATGGCTATGTTCTAATAAAACTTTATTCACAAAAATAGGTGGCCAATCTGTAAGCCATACATAGTTTGCTGATCCCTGTTATGGAAGAAAGACATTTAAATGTTATATAGTACTTTGCTATTAAACATGTGGGTCTTCAAGTAGCAACTCTGGCTTTATCTGGCAACTTGTTAGATATGCTGAATTTCAGGCCCCAGCCCAGACCTACTGAATCAGAATCTGCATTTTAACAAGGTGCCCAGGTGATTCTTAACACATTAGAGTTTGACAAGCACTGATATAGCAGTTATCAGACAGTTTATCATGTTGGTCTAGTAATTACTTGCAATATAAATGGCAAAGAGCTCTAAAGGTGAATTAATCAAAGAATGAAATCAACAAAGCTAACTGGGACTAAAGCAGTTCTTAACTTGATGGACAGAAATCAGAAGAGTTGTGAACTTTGATAGGAAAAAAATTACATCTTTATTTTCACTAAGCTTTATCTATAATTGAGCATTTCCTTTATTATGAATATAAACAACAAAACAGAAACTAGGAAAGGACAGCAGAAACAGGAGAATAGGTGTTTATTTGCAAGAATATCTGATTGTAAAAGATTCTGGAGAAAGGGAAATGGACCAAGCACATAAGGGCAGAGGTGAGATTTAAAAAAAGGCAGGAAGAACACCCAACATATGGGGATGGCATGCATTCAGGTTGAAGCATGATCAAGAAGACTAAAGCTCTCAGAGAAATGTCAAAGCTTTTAAGAGAAGGACCCTGAATAAAATGTCAAAGGTGCCAGTCTCCATAGTATCCCCTTTGCTAGATTTCTCACACTTACCCCAACAGTGGCAGCCTGGGCATGCTACCTCACAAATCCAAGGGGCTTCTTCCTGCTCCAGCCTGAGGATCACATCTGGTTTGGTGCCTTCATAACCTGTTCCAGGGAAATGATCCAGGCCTTGGGCTGAGCTCCTTGGTCTTCAGGGCCTCTCAGGCAGCTTTAAAGGCTGCACAACAAACATTATACTTGGGAAGGGACTATAGACACACCTTGTCCAGAACCAAACGGAATTAGTAAACCAGGACCACTGAAACTCAATCCAAAACCACTGAGGCAACACAGTGTAAGGGCTAGGAATGCATTCTGTGCAGCCAGACTGTTTGGGTTCAAATCCTGGCTCTGCCATGTAGTAGGTGGGTGACTCCTGGGCAAGTTACTTCACCTCTCTGTGCCTCAATTTCCCAGTGTATAAAATAGTGGTACAAGTGAGTTAATATTTTAAAGGTGACTAACATAGTTTCTGGCACATAGAAAGTGCTAGATAGTTATTAAATAAATTAGGTACTTTGTAGGTTCTTGCTATTTTAAATTGCTTTTAGCAACTGAGAAAGGAAAGATGGTCATTCAAGCATAATCTGAATCAAATGGCAAAGCTATTCTTACCCACTGAGACAAGGTTGCTGTAGGTCTCCAGCATCACATCCCGGTACAGGGCCCTCTGAGCAGGATTCAGCCGGTGCCACTCCTCTTGGGTGAAGCCCACAACCACGTCTTTGAATGACACAGGTGTCTGTTGAAACTGAAATGACATTGAGTCATGTGGAAAAAAATGTTGGCGGGGGTTGGTACTGATTTTTACAATGTTCACAGGTCAGACTTTACCATGATCATTTATCTATCCGGAATGCCTTTTACATTCTTGGCTTTGTGTTGCATATGGTGGGAAAAATGAAAACCATTTTGGAAGCCACCTACCATTGTCATTCATATTTTGAGTCAACAAACATTGAAGACCCACAATGTGTCTTGGCCCAGTGTTGGTTGCTGGGGTCACAATCCAGGAGGGTTCATAATCTCAAGGAGCTCACTGTCCGGCACAGGGAGAGCAACAAGTAAAGCCATCAGGGTGACAATGTCACAAGAGCTGTGATGGCAGGACATTTAGGCTACGGCATGTACACACAAATGGTCCATTAAATTTTTCAGGGTCTGATCAGGCTTTAGAGCACAAGGATATGTGGAGCTGAGTCTTTTCTGCAGGAAGATGGAAATACTGCATTCCTTGCAGGGGAGCAGTGTGAACAAAGTCATGGAGGCAAAACAGTGATTTTAAAGGTGGCAAGTTACTCAGTAACAAGAGAAAAGTATACAGAGGTCTGTTAGGATGATGGTAAACCTATCAAGGGAGAAGTGTATGCAGAAGCATATTCTAGAAGGCATGAGGTAAGTTTCTTGCATTCTATGTGAAGTAGTATAATGGCAATTCTAAGCAGATTGTGAAAAGTAAAGGATGCATATTGTATACCTAGAGTAAACACTAAAATCATAAGGCAAAGAGGTATATCTGAAGTAAATAAATAGAATTCTAAAAAAATTCAATTCATCCACATAAACACACAAAAGAGAGAAAAAAAGAAATAGAGGAACAAAAGCAGATGGAACAAACAGAAAGCAGACACTAAAATGATAGATATAAATCCAACGATACCAATCATTCTATTAAATGTAATTTATTTATTTATTTTTTTAGAGACAAAGTCTCACTCTGTTGCCCAGGCTGGAGTCTGTTTTCCTAAGAACTCAGCTTATGACACAGTGTACATGCTTACAATGCATACATTTTTTTTTCTAGGACAGTTTTCCCAAGAAAGGAAAAGGACTACTTAATATCATACTCACCTGGTACTCAATCATCTTCTGCTGTTCTTGGAAAAAGAGATGAGACCTCTGAAGGTAGAGACTGGGGAGGGGAGGGTGGAGAAAGAGAGAACACAAAATAGATCTGTGAGAGATTAGCCCTGTCTTGGAACTGGCAAATTCCCTGTGTAAATCTTATATAAAAATCCATGCTTTAAATCATCGTGGTAGAAGAACAAATGGTACCATTCAACTTAGAACGTGAATACATAACACAGACCTTCATGGAAGTAAAAGTTGCTACCAACAAATAACTGAAAGTTTTAAAAAGCAAATACCCTTAAAACTTAAATAATTAGACCCAAGTATATACTGAACAAGGGCTTCTATAACTGTTAGGAAAATATTACAAAGAACAAAAAGCAAAATAAAATAATGGTATAACATTAGTAAAATATACTCAATCTGTGATCACAAATAATTACTGAAAGGCTAAACCTTGTTATCTATCCAACAGGTTACTAAGTGTTTTCATTAAAAAATAATTTTCAACAGATGAGAACAACTATGTTACTTTTAACCAAGATGTTTAAAAAATAACTTTATGACTTGAATTATAAAAGAAAAATATTAAATCCTGATATTAGTTTGGTTCAAAAGTAATTGTGGGGAGGGGGAGCATGGGCAATATACGTAACCTTAACATTTGTACCCCCATAATATGCTGAAATAAAAAAAAAGTAATTGTGGTTTTAGCATTGTTGAAATTTGCCACTTGATATTGGAATACCTTCTTAAATGTGGTTATGTTATACATCATTTTAATGTACATTTCTCGCTTTTTTTTTTGCTAATGACTTATTACTTGTTGATTTTATATGTATTTTAGACTATGGAAATGATGTTAGACAAAAAGCAAATTCGAGTGATTTTCTTATTCGAGTTCAAAATGGGTCATAAAGCAGCGGAGACAACTCGCAACATCAACAATTCATTTGACCCAGGAACTGCTAACGAACGTACAGTGCAGTGGTGGTTCAAGAAGTTTTGCAAAGGGGACGAGAGCCTTGAAGATGAGGAGCACAGTGGTCATCGGAAGTTGACAATGACCAGTTGAGAGCAATCATGGAAGCTGAACCTCTTACAAATACAGGAGAAGCTGCCAAAGAACTCAACCATTCTACAGTTGTGTGGATGGGTCATTTTTGTCACATGATGTGACAACTCTTTCTCTGTAACTAGTCAGTCTCCTAAGATGTTTTCCTTGTGATTCAGAAAGTCTGAGCTTTAGCTTATGGTCTAATCTAACATTTGAAACAGATTTGTAAGTTTCCAATGTGCATCTCCTATCTTTTATGTAAATAGGACACACTATTACATTTATGCTAATAAATACATACAGGATAAGGGAAAGCTTCTACCATAAATGTTGAAAGAATAATCCAATTAAGAAATCACCATTTGGTAACCATTAATAGTAGTAATTGATTCAGACAAAAATCAATGAATACTAATACTAGTAGATGAAAATTTGAGGTTATTTACCTGGTCTCAAAATCTCTTTCCATAAGAGATTTATAATAACATAACTTTATAGTGGAGAACCCTGGTGGACATAACCTTAAACAAGTGATCAAAGGTAATATCACCATTAATGTGACAAACAACATCATGTACCTCCTGATACAGCACACTGAGAAGGCCACAACATCACTTCTGTAGTATTCCTGTCAAAAATGTACATGCCTCTAATCATGAGGAAAAATCAGAAAAACTCAAATTGAGGGACACACTATAAAAATAACTGGCCTGTACTCCTCATAAATGTCAAGTCCAAAAGAGGTTAAAAATGACTGAGAAAATATTCCAAATTAAAGGAATTTTAAGACACATGACAACTAAATGCAACACGTAATACTGGATTAGATTCCTGGACCAGAAAAAAGAATTACCATAAAGGACATTATTGGAACAAATGGAGAAATCTAAACAAGGTCTGTGGATTAGATACTATCAGTTTAATGTTAACTTTCCTGCTTTTGATAATTATATTGTGGTCACACAAGAAAATATCCTATATGTTAGAGGTAAAGGATTATTGTGTCTCCAACTTACTATCACATGGTTCAGAATAAAAAATAAATTTGCACATATACAGAGAAAAAAATTATTTGCACACATAGCAAAATGTTAACGATTGAGGAATCTGGGTGAAGGACTTAATAGGAATTTTTATATTATTCTTATGACTTTTCTAAATCTGAAATTATTTAAAAACAAAAACAAAGAAAAAAAAATCCCTTACTTTTGTGAAAAGATAAGCATGTTGGGAAGAACTGTGAGCTGAAGAAAGAGGTTAGCTGCCTTCCCAGATACGTCAGGATGGCCAAGCCAGGACTTTAGGTTCAAATTTTGTCTGGTGTTTGTTTGGTTTCAGAATTTCAGACAAAATGTTCTCATGGTATGAATCTCTTGGCTTCACATTATTTATATGATTCAATTTGAATCATATCAAATGCAATGAATATGAATCAGTTAAATGGATTCATATGGAATATATGATTTAATTCAAATTCAGTTATAGCAAAAACTAATTTATTGTATTAGAGCCAAGTTACCTCTGGGGTGGCTGTTGATATTGGCTGGTGAGGAAGCCTTCCAGGTGATGCAAGTGATGAATATCTTGATATAGGCTGTGCTTACATGATTCTGTAATATAAAAATTCATTGAGCTGTATCCTTAAGATAAGCACACTTGACCGTGTGTTATACCTCAATTTTTAAATAAAGAACATTTAATGATCTGAAAAATTGTCTGTTATATAAATGAAATGAAATTACCTGGATCAAACTTAAAACCCGAAAATTTTGGAGGCGAGCGAATCACTCAAGGTCAGGAGTTCGAAACCAGCCTGAGCGAGACCCCGTCTCTACTAAAAATAGAAATTAATTGACCAACTAAAAAAATATACAGAAAAAATTAGCCGGGCATGGTGGCACATGCCTGTAGTCCCAGCTACTCGGGAGGCTGAAGCAGTAGGATCGCTTGAGCCCAGGAGATTGAGGTTGCTGTGAGCTAGGCTGACGACACGGCACTCACTCTAGCCTGGGCAACAAAGTGAGACTCTGTCTCAAAAAAAAAAAAAAAACTTGAAAATTTTCTTCAGACAGAGCCATATCTTGCCTCTCCCCTTGGGATCCCCTTCCCAATGAATATTCCATTAAATTAGAGCCCAAAAACAGGCAAAACTAATCTGTGATGTTAGAAGCTGGAAGAATGGTTCCTCTTGGCAGTGTAATGCCTAGGAGGGGGCATCATGAGGGCTTTCATGGTGGTAGTGTTGTTTTCTGATCTGATTGCATTACCAGGGGTGTTCCCTTTGTGCTGTATATTTGTGTACATTTTTGTAAGTATCTTTTATCTCAATAAAAGGCTTATGTTAAAAAAAATTTTTTAAGACAAATTATTAGTTCCCAAACCTGGCACTGAGCACAGTGTAGGTGATGAAGGAAAGTGGCTTGGAGAAAGGAAATGCTCAAACTCCTTACTCTGGCTTATGATTTCAGTACGCAAAGCAGTTACCTGTCTTTGATTCTGTGCAATTAAAAATCGGGACTATCTGTCCTTAAAACTAAAACTTGACTTGTATGGCTTCTGAAAGATGTTACCTGCCTTAGCTGTTAGCTTCCTTTGTTTCTTAAGATTATATAAGAATCAAATATAATAATTTTGAAAACAGTTAAAAGATTTTTTTCAGCATTGCATCTTTTTATTAGGCTAATGGTCAAAAATTTTATTTCCATTTTATTTGCATTCTTGGCCATTTTTATGACTATTCAACTTTAATCTCAGTGAAAAACAGTTTCTAAAAATAGGTTTAAGTTTCCTCTTCCTTCAGTAATTTTTTTAAGTTAAGCCTACAAAGAAGTATTTTCCAAACACTCTCAGTTTGCTCAAATCTTTTACATTATCATTTTAGATACTTACTCAGTAAACTCTTTGGTTTCTAACCACAGGCAAGGGTCACATCCATCCTAGCTACCATGGAATCAGAATGGATTTCCAGAAACCAGGCTCACTCTTGGGATACTGTCAAAGGTGAGCATGTCATTACCGTTGCCAGAAAGAACCTTAAAGGAAACATGAGAAGTATACATTAGGTCCTTGATAAGAGCAATGGAAGCCACATCTTTTTTTTTTTTTTTTTTTTTTGAGACAGAGTCTCACTCTGTTGCCCAGGCTAGAGTGCTGTGGCGTCAGCCTCGCTCACAGCAACCTCCAACTCCTGGGCTCGAGCAATCCTCCTGCCTCAGCCTCCCGAGTAGCTGGGACTACAGGCATGCGCCACCATGCCCGGCTCATTTTTTCTATATAGTTTTAGTTGGCCAATTAATTCCTTTCTATTTATAGTAGAGACGGGGGTCTCGCTCTTGCTCAGGCTGGCTTCGAACTCCTGACCTTGAGCGATCCGCCCGCCTCGGCCTCCCAGAGTGCTAGGATTACAGGCGTGAGCCACCGCGCCCGGCCAAGCCACATCTTTAATAACATGTTACTTTAGATAAGTTTAGCATGTGATGCATTCAAATAATTTTCATTATTTTGCAGAAAAATAAAAGAGCGGAGAGTTTCTAAAAAGAGTTTTGAGGTGGGCCTTGGCCAAGACGACCTGGCTATTTATCAGCTAGGGAGCATCACCTGGGTGAAATGTATTCCCATTATGCAGGGTTGCAGCCTCAAATCCCTGACTTTCCCATGCCCAACCTCTGAATTTCATGAGCCTCCTCAACACCAAGCCTCCTAATCATAGCCACAGATGGTGTCACCAATCACAGTCCCCCAATCTCCAACCTGCAGAGGTTTTCATAGTCACTGATATCCTCATATGTCCAGATCTGACCACGAAAGACTACTGGTCAGTAACTACAAAGCTCACTGATCCAATCTGATTGCCAAACAGTGAATTACACAAATTCCAATCACGAACCCACACTTATCTCCAATGATATCCCAATGACTGGGGAGCAGTTTTGACCCCACAGTCTCATCCCTACCCATAACTGACAGTTCCAATCAATGACCCTCATTGATGCCTCTATTCCCTATTCCATCGATGATCTGTAGGAAATCTCAATCACTGAAGAATCAAAGCATTTTCCAAACATTGATTCCTACTGACTCCCTCATCATTGAACCCCAAAGTTTCCACAATCATCAGTTCCAGTATTGAAACTATTACTGCCCATAGAACATACAACCTCCAATCACCTGAGCCCTAATGCTCTCCAAATCAGCGTCGTTGAAGAACCTCACCTGGCCCCAGACCCATTAAGACCATTATAAGTGACCCCCCCCCGCACCCTGCCAATCAAGACATTTCACAGAACTCTCATTTATTGACTCCCACACACTCCCAAGCCATCTTCTTCACAAAGACCCCGTCACTGACTCCCACAAACCTCTGCCCGCCACCAGGGAGCCCCTACAAGGCTCAGACGCCCAATCACTTAACCCTTTAGTCCCCTCGTTGTTGACCCTTGCGAGTATCCATAACTGACCCAGTCGGGCCACCGTAGTCGCCCGGGCATCCTCTTCCACAGGCCTCAAGGTTTGACCATTTCGCAAATCAACTCTTCCCATTTATCCTGTCTCCGCGCCCTTAACCCAAACTTGAACGCCCGACCACAACGCCTCACCGCGGTATGGGCTCTTCCTATTCCGAGGGCCGGTGCGCAGGCTCAGTTGCGACTTTAAGGCTGTCGGCCGCCACCCAGCTAAATTCCACAAAACGGGATTCTGGGTTTTTTTAGCGTTTTAATGGGAGGCATGATGGCCGCGCCCGTTTGACAACCTCTTGCTGGGAGCGGCCATGTTTAAAGCTGTGCCGTACAACGGATGACCAAACCCTTTGCTGGACCAGCGGCTTAGACTATCTTAGGGCAGGGAGAAGCAAGTGTCCCTGCGTCCCTAAACACAGCTGTCGCCACTGCGCTTAGTATCTCTGACGCTCAAACCTCCTGTGACCAATATGGCGGCGCCCGAACCTCTTTGTCTTTGTCTCCAGCCGCCCAGCAAGATGGCGGCGCACATTTTCACCGCTTCTTACGTGCAATGGGCGCGGCGTCTCCTAGGCGGCGCTCCTGTACCGCAAAGGAAAACTTTTTCTGGGGCAGCTCTGAGAGTTAGAGAACCGACTTGACAGGCTCTTCTTTTGGGGAACCTGAGGCGGCCTGAGGAAAGGGGTGTGACTTCCCAGAGAGAGCGGAGCCTGAGGAAAAGGCGGGGCCGCCTCAGGGGGAAGAGTACTATGTTCTTAGCTGTAATTGAAAGAAAATGTCGAAAACAGGTATTTAACTACGGTGGCTTGACCCAGAAGCCGACCTGAGGCATCAATACGAGTGCTTGAGCCCAGGAGTTTGAGGTTGCTGTGAGCTAGGCTGACGCCAAGGCACTGTAGCCTGGGCAACAGAGTGAGACTCTGTGGGAAAGAGAAAGGGAAAGGGAAAGGGAAAAGGAAAAGGAAAGGGAAAGGATCCAGCACTACATCTACATATAGAGGATATAGTGGGAAGTAAGTCCCATAACTTGAAAAGAGGCAACTACTATAAAGACTTTGGAGGGGGGAAAGTTGTATGGGAAGTAAGTGGTGAAATGTTATCAACCTGCCAGTAACAAGCAAGGCTAGCTGTCACTGTAATGTATTCATTCATATTGCTTGAAGACTCACAGTTGTGGGCTAAGAGAAGTAGAATGGGGGCCCTTAACCCAAACCAGAGCAACATTCCTCGTTCAAAGGTACTCTGTTTAGATAGATCTGCTTACACTGTTTGTTATTTCTATTGGGGGCTCACTCACATGTTCTGTTCCCTTGTGTCTTAGTCCATTTTGTGTTGTTATAAAAGAATACCTAATGCTGGATAATTTATAAAGAAAAGAGGCTTATTTGGCTCATAGTTCTGCAGGCTATACAAGAAACATGGTACCAGCATCTCCTTCTGGTGAGGACCTCAGGAAGCTACCAATCATGGTGGAAGTTAGGGGAGTCAGTATGTCACATGGCAAGACAGGGAGCAAGAAAGAGAGGAAGGAGGTGCCATGCTCTTTTTAATAATCAGATCTCCAAGTAACTAATACAGTTTATTTAGGCCAAATTTGAGGACTGCAACCTGGGAAACACACTTCCAAACTAAGTTTGGGAGGTCGTCCAAGTTGGGGCAGTTACAAGATCGTTAAGGACAAAATGAGGAGGTATAGCAATGTGGTTTCACCTGTTGGCATAGAGATACCATTTCTTTTCTTTTCTTTTCTTTTTGAGACAGAGTCTCACTCTGTTGCCAGGGCTAGAGTGCCGTGGCG
>VBSM01003212.1:3273513-3296246 GCA_008086735.1 Cheirogaleus medius
GCCTTGGCCTCCCAGAGTGCTAGGATTACAGGCATGAGCCACTGTGGCTGGCCTCTTTGATATTCTTAATTGCTCAATTTTTTCATTTGACTTGTAAATCAGAAAAATATAATAAATTTTAAACTATGAAAAATTCTTCTAAATACTGATTATAACCACAGTGGCCATTAATTTAAGCATACATCTCTTAATCCAGTGTTGTGTATCTTTGTTCCTGCATACTACCTACCTATCTGAAGTAAATTTCTGTCTACCCCATTTCTACTATAATGGCCTTACACCATTTCCTTTCCCCCATTTCCTTTCATATCCCCAGTATATTTTATAAAATAATAGCTACCATTAAATACTGATAAGAATTTAATATTATGATAAACTCATGTAATAGTTCTAAGACAAAGACATCTTTTAACATCTGAGAAAAGTGAGTTCAGAAAGGATACGAATTGGCCCACAAAAATTCTAGACTCTTCATTTGAGTATAACAGAAAATTATGAATAATTAATACATCATGGCACATACAGAATGGGGCCCAGCAAATATTAAGAAGGATGATGGGGAAATTAAATAGGCTTATAAAACCCATTTATAAATAAAAAAAGTCATTCTCAAAACATTCAGACATAGATAGTTTTAAAATTGTCAACAGTAGTTGCCTTTGGAAGTAGATTATATGTGAGCTTCTTTCTGAAGAAAATTATGAATATGGGAACACCAGTGACATGCCTCGGGCATAGTAAGGAAATAACTGACAAAATCAAAGATCATTTAATGTTCTTTTTCTTTAATTATGAAGTTTAAATATACAGAAAGATACAGAGAATAAGAACTGACCCATATACCCACAACCAGCTTTACCAAATTATAAGAGTTGGCTACACAGTATTGGCTTATTTTTAAAAGAAATATAATTAAAGGTATTTTCCTTTGTATTCTTTCCCCAAATTCATTTTTCTTTCTCTCTAGAGGTCACCAATGTTTTAAATTTGATTAGTTCCACGAATGATTTTATACTTTCTATATAGTATCTACCCATGGAAAATATAAAAACATGGATTTGCATGTTTTCAAACTTTATATAAATAAATGGTACTATATTATACTCTCTAGTTCACTTTCATTAATACTACTTTAGAGATTTACCTATGTTGGTAGAAGTATCTCTAGTTATTCCTTTTAATTTGCAATCTAGCTTTTATTCAGACTAATAGTTATTTAGATTGCTTTCAACTTTTCATTCTCATGAACAATGCTGCAGCGGACCATAATGTATCTCTGTCTGAAACATGAAGAGAGACTACATAGAGGTTTACGTGTGGAATTGCTAGATCAAAGAATAGACGCGTGCCTGGGAGCGGTGGCTCAAGCCTGTACTCCTAGCATTTTGGAAGGCTGAGGCAGAAGGATTGCTTGAGATCAGGAGTTCAAGACCAGCCTGGGCAACATAGCAAAACCCTATCTCTGCAGAAAATATAAAAAATTAGCTAGGCATGGTGGTGTATGCTTGTGGCATCAGCTACTTGGGAGGCTGAGGAAGGAGGATTGTTTAAAGCCCAGAAGTTTGAGGCTGCAGTGAGCTATGATCACACTAATGCACTCCAGCCTGGGCAAGATAGGGAGACCCTGTCTCTAAAATAAACAAATAAAGAATGAAAACAAAAGTATTCATACCTTCAACTTTCTTAGATATTGCTGAAGTATGCTAAATATGACTACTTCCAATAGCACTAGATGAATGTTCCCACTGCTCAATATCTTTCCAGTAATTGGCACTATGATGATTTTGCCAATAGTTTATTGTTTTTGTTACACTTCCCTTACTATTAGTGATGCATACAATTTTTCTAATAATCCCAAATCCAACTTTTCTCTACTGGTGAGTCATCATTATTATATGTAAAGTTTCTACAAATATTTTAGATTCAATAAATTTTTTGCTTTTAAGAATTTATACTTCATAAATGAATTTCAGAACAAACTTGTGAAATTAAAGGACAAAATGGTCCACTGAAGAATTTTGGTTGGAAATGCAGTGAATTTGTCAATTAGGAAGAAATGGCAACTTATTTGAGTCTCTTCAGTCTAGGCTATATGATGCTCCTAGATTTAATTATTCTTCCATTTTTTGGGTTTAGAAAATATGTCACTTTATGTTTTATTGATTTAACTGTCTCAGCCTCTGGAATTTAACTCTATAAGAATATAGTCTTTGTATTGCCCATTGTTGCCTCATACCTAAAACAGTGTCTGGCAAATAGTAGCTACTCAATATTCACCAAATGAATGAAAACCTGTATCTATGGTTTTCCTACCTCAACCTCCTTTTGATTTCAATTTTACAACTGGAGAAAAAACTTAGAAACCTTAGATTTGTTTCTATAGTATGGAACAATTTACATACTCTCAAAATTACCTGAATTCACCTACATGATTACCTAGGTCTGGTGCCTTTTTATGGAACTTTGTGTATTTCTATGTTAATTGGTATTTTAGTTAATTGTAATTTCCATTCCTCCCTTGATCTAAAGGTAAGTTTTGTGTTCTTTGCAGTGAATTCTATTGTCCTTATGTTAACTGGTTTATCCAATTCATTCTGCTCCGAAACTTCCTAAAACTGGTACTAAGTGTTATGGTTCTACTACCTATGTCTACATCAATTACTCACCTAGAGTACTAAGACTCCCACTTACATTCTAAAATAATTAGGTTTTCCCAGTTCTGATGTGGTGCTTCCTTGGGATGCTTTCCATTACCCAATAAAGAATCTTGTTTTAGCTGTGAGAAATACATGAGTTAATACATGTTGAGTATGTAGGACAGTGCCTGGTGAACAGTAGGCACTCTATATGTTAGCTACTATTATTTATTGACTATCTGCTATATGTGATATACTATGTGAAGTATTTTACATGCAAATTTCTCATTTAATATGCATCAATCTACAACAGATACTATTTTATTTAATAATCACATCTACAGTACAGTATCCTTTATTATCCCATTTTAAGAATTAAAGAAAACCCTGAGGCTTAGATAAGTCAAGCAAGTTGCTCAAAGTCACATAATGCCATAGTAATGGTAGAGCTATGATTTTCCAGAGTCTAGCTCTAAGTACTGAGAAGTGCCTAGTACCCAAAGAAGGAGACTGGAATAAAATAAGGCTGAATGGTGTGTAAGAACCACATACAGAGAGCCTCATAGACAATTTTAAAGGCTTTGGATGTTAGTCTGAGAACAATTGCAAGCAAAAAAAGTTTTAGCTGGAGACAGTAATGTGCATATTCTTATACTTTAAAAAGATCAGTTGGAGTGCATTGTGGGAAATGGATTTAAGGGTAGCAAAAATGCATATAGGAAGACCTGTTAGAAAGCTTTATTAGTGATCTAGTTGAGAAGAGTCATAGACTAGGGTGACAACATTAAAAATAAAGAAGAGTATAAATTCCAGAAATATTTAGGAGATAGGATCTACAGGACTTGGTGATTGACTGGATTGGTTGGTGACAGTGACTCCCCAATGTGAATTCTCTGATGATGAGCAAGGTGTGCATGTTGTCTGAAGGTTTTCTTGCATTCCTTGCATTCATAGGGTCTCTCTCCAGTATGTATTCTCTGATGTTGGGCAAGGGAGCCACAGTAACTAAAAGCCTTTCCACAAACATTACATTCATAAGGTTTTTCTCCGGTATGAACTCTCTGATGTTGAGTAAGGGATGAGTCATTGCTAAAAGCCTTCCCACATTTAATACATTCATAGGGTTTCTCTCCGGTATGAACTCTTTGATGTTGAGCAAGGTAAGCAATCTGGCTGAATGCTTTCCTACATTCTTGACATTTATACGGTTTTTCTCCAGTATGAATTCTCTGATGTTGAGCAAGGTGTGAATTCTGGCTGAAGGCCTTCCCACATTCCTTGCACTCATATGGTCTCTCCCCAGTATGTATTCTCTGATGTACAGTAAGATATGCACGAAGGCTAAATGCTTTTCCACAGACATTACATTCATAAGGTTTTTCTCCAGTATGAACTCTCTGGTGTTGAGCAATGGATGATCTATTGCTAAATGCTTTCCCACATTCAATACATTCATAGGGTTTCTCTCCAGTATGCACTCTCTGATGTTGAGCAAGATAGGCAAACTGGCTGAAGGCTTTCCTACATACCTTACATTCATAAGGTTTTTCTCCAGTATGAACTCTCAGATGTTGAACTAGATGTGCATTCTGACTGAAGGCTTTCCTACATTCCTTACATTCATAGGGTTTCTCTCCAGTATGAATCCGCTGATGTTGAACAAGATTTGATCTCTGGCTGAAAGCTTTTCCACATTCCACACATTTATAGGGTTTCTCTCCAGTATGAATTCTTTGATGAAGAGTAAGGGATGAACTCTGGCTGAAGACTTTTTCACAGGCATAACATTTCAAAAGTTTCTTCTCTGCACAGACACTCTTGGGCTTAATTGCCATTAAATTCTTTTTAAAGATTTTCTTACGTGTGTCATGTTTATATACTTTCTCCTCTTTGGGGATGATCTGTTGTGTATGAAGCAGTGTGTTCTGATAATGAAAACTTCCCCAAGATTTGTTATATTCTTGTTCTCTTTCATCAACAAGGGCTTCTTCATGAATGACTATCTCTTCCTTGAAAAAGGCCTTCTGATTCCCTGGTTGCCTCTCAAAATGGCCCTCACATTTCCATTCTTCTCTCAAACTAGAGTACTCAAGGCTATAGCTTGTAAGTTTTTCTATTATTTTCTGGGATTGTTTTTCTTCAAAAAGGTCCTGCTTTGGGGTTAATTCTTCAGTCTCACATATAGGTCCCCAGTCTGAAAAGTAATAATAAGAAAAAAATGTCTCCTCTATTGAGTATCAAAAGTACATTTATGAAAGTACATCTGTAAAGTAAAATATTGTACTTAATAGCAAATAAAACCCACAAGAACATTGGCTTTTTTACTTTTGAAGTGTGCAAGAACAGAACTGAAACTGAACTGAATCATTCCTCTTCATACAGAAACTTGAGGATAAATGATTAGAATTATAAGAAAATCAGTAAGATAAATCTCAGCGAAAGAAGGAATTATGGATGTGGCAGGACCCAGTTACAATTTAATGCTGGTATAAATAATACACATACCGAAATAGTCTCCATTCTTATAGCTACTTCATTCAAGGTTTATTGAACAAATATTTACCTTGTGCCAGGTACTGTTCTAGATACTTTCAATATCATAAAGCAAAGATCCTTACCTTCATGGATCTTATTTTCTTAGAAGAAACAGAAAATAAATGATAAATAAGTAAATGTTATTGTATATTAGTAGGTACTAAATACTCCAGAAAAAGAAAAGCAGGGAAAGGGATATCAGGTGTCCTGGCAGAGTTAAAGGTAGGAATCATTAATAAGTTAACAAAAGATTTGAAGGAAGTGAAGAAGTCAGTCATTCATATTTCTAGGAAAAAAGCATTCTTGGCAGAAGAAACAGCTAGTTTAAAGGCCCAACAGTAGAAGCATGTCTGTTATGTCTAGGGAATAGTAAGAAGGCCAGTGTGGCTAGAGGAGTAAGTACTAGAAGATGAAGTCAGATGGTAAAAGGGTAACCAGATTAAGTTTTATAGGCCTTCTAAGGAATTTGGCTCTGATTCTAAGTGGGATGGAGAGCCACTGAAGTGTTTTGAGTAGAGGAGTGATATCTGATTGTTATTTTATCAAAACACTGAAAGGTGAGAAACAAGGGGAAAAGATATTATCATATGATTTATTATTATATTAATAGTAATCTAGGTGAGAAATGACAGATTCAGACCAGGAGACAGCAATAGAGGTCTAGTGAGGTAGTCAGATCCTAAGTATACTTTATAGGTAAATCTAACAGAATATCCTGAAAGATTGGATGTGGAATGTGATAGAAAGAGGTAACATAGCATTCCTTCAAAGTTTATGGTCTGAGCACTGGAATGGTAAAATAGCCATCAACAGAGGTGGGAAGGCCATTGGTAGAAGAGGTTTGGGTGGCAAGGTATGAAAGATCTGGAGTTAAGTTTTGAGCATATTAAATTTAAGGCATCATTTAGACTTTGAAATGGAGACACTGAGTAGGCAGCTGGCCATGTGACACTGGAGTTTAAGAGAGGACTGAAATAGAGATTTAAAATTGGGAGCTGTCAGAATATACATGGTATTTAAAGAGAATATATTACCAAGAGAATGAATGTAGATTAAAATAAAAAAAGAAGAAAGAGCAAGAGATGAATGCTAGAGCACTCCAACATTAAGATACTTGGCAAGAGAGAAGAAATAAGCAAAAGAGATTAAGGAGCAAATGTAAACAAAATGAAATCAAGGCTGATAACCACATGATATTATAGGTTATAATAAAAGTCAACTTGTTTAAAGATTATTTTTATTTCTTTTTTTATTAGATCTTACTTGATAGAAATATGATCAATTATTTTAAAGCCTGTTAATGACCAGAATGGTCAGATACAAAAATGACAATAAATCCCAAGTAGAGCAGCTAAAATGAAATTTACATTTAGATACATCATTGTGAAAATATAGAATAACAAGGGCAAGGAGAAAGAACTTCTTAAAGGTTGCAAGGAAGAATATATTAATGAAAACTGACTTCTCAACAGCAACAGAAGCCAGAAAAGTACTGAATGATATCTTTAAAGTTCTGATAAAAATGATAACTGTCAATCTATAACTGGATATACAGAAAAAGGTTCTTGGATGCATGTTAGCAAAATAAAAATACAAAACAAATGACCAAAGCAATAACAACAATAATAAAACAGTTTATATGAATAGTATATCTCTAAGTATTTGTAAAGAATTTGTATCAGGAAAAAGTTCTGAGAGAACAAAGAAAATAACAAATGTCGATAAATCTAAACAGTACTTACTAAACAAAACAAGAGTCTAACTGTATAACTGCATAAAACAAAATAATAGTTTATGGAATTAAAAGAAACAAGGAAGAACTGAAATGAGGACAAGTGAAGTTAACACAGTCTAAGGTTCTTGTATTATTAAGGGAGGAAAATAAACATAAGGATTAATTTTAGATTTCATTAAGGTGATTATAAATGCTAAATTTTATAAGTTAATCAGTACAGAAAAGAAATAGATTATAACGTTCAAATTAGCAGATGGAAAGAAATCAAGGAACAAAAAAAATTATAAAATCAGAATTTATAAAAGAAAATAAATAAATTAAACTCTATTAATAATACCAAAAAATTTAACTGACGACAATTTAGCTAAAGATAAAGATTATCAGACTGGACTTTAAAAAATGAATTTAGATATATACTGTTTATAAGAGAAACACATAGAAAACAAGGGAATAAAGGAGTACAAAAAAGTATACCAAGTAAATATTAACAAAAGAAGGCTAACATAGCTATAATAATATTAAGCAATTTTTTTGGATTAATCAGATTATCACTAGATTTAAAGAGGATAACAACACAAGGAACAATTCACTATAAAGCTGAAAAAAATTCCAAAAACACAGACCAAATAAAATACCTTCAAAATATAAAATGAAGTTGTTAGAATTACAAGAAAAAAATTTATATATTTATTACCAGAGTACAAGTTTTTAACACATCTCCCAGTAATTAACTGCTAAAAGGTATTTTTTAAAAAAATCAATAATGACACAGAAAATTTGACCAGCACAGTTAATGAGCTTATTCCAACAAACACATATCAAGTACTCTACTCAACAACCAGAAAATACACATTATTTTCAAGGACACATAGAATATTTACCAAACTAGCTCTTAAGACATAAAGTAAGTTTTAAAAAATTTCAAAGAATGTGTATTAAACAGATCACATTCTCTAATAACAAAGCAATTAATACCAAACAAAAATCTTAAATGTAGAACTTAAAACTTCCAAATAATTTGAGTCAAGAAGAAATCAGTGAGAATTAGAAAAGCTTAGATATACATGAAAATAAAAATAATACATATCAAAACATGGGATATCTTGCTAATACATCCTTATGTTTATTTTAGAAACAAAATGCTTATTATAAGAAAGAAAAGCCTCAAAAACAATGAATTATCTAACTTTAAAAATTAAAAAAAGAGGTTAGGATAAATAAATGTAGGAGGAATTAAAGAATAAAAAACATACATACAAGAAACTTTAAAAAGACAAATTACAGAGGATCAATTAAGTGAAAAATGTCTGAAAACACTAAGAACTGATAAACTCTTGAAAAAATTTTTTCTACATTTTTGAAAGAAAAAAGGGGTCATAATTATGTATAATGCCAACTAAATAAGAGAAAATGATGGACAACTTCATCCAATAAATTTGAAAACTTACATGAAAACTATACATTCTTAGAGAAAAAAATATAATTGACTATAGGAGAATTGTAGAATTTATATATTCTAAAACCAAGAATTTTAGAATATACCAAATTGAATCATTAGGTTAAAATCTTTTCACAAAGAAAATCTCAGACTAAGATGAACAAAGTTCTACGAAACATTCAAAAAACAAATAATTTTGATTTTACACAAATTCTACTAAAGAAGAAAAAAGGAATTTATGAGAGTAACATAATCTTGTTTCCAAAATCTGACGAGAGTAAACAAAGGGAAAATGGAAGGCCAAATTGACTGATAAATACAGACACAAAACACCCAAACAAAATATATTGGCAGATAGCAATTAGCAATAAATGGAAAAGATATAAAGATGGGTTTTTCTCAGGAATGCAATGATGGTTCAACATTATGTTAATTCACCGCATTAACAGATGAAAAACTAAAACCATTTAATCATTGTGTTTTAATATTTGTTAAAATTCAAAAGCTTTCCACAATCAAAACTCTAACAAACACGAATGAAAGGGTATTTACTAAAAACTTTTAAACATCAGAATTATTAATAACAAAATATTAACATATTCTTATTCAGTCCAGAAATGGACAAGAATGCCTGCTATCCCTACTTTGATTCATATTACGCTGGTGATAAAAGACAGGGCGACAGAAAAAATGAAATTAAAAGTATAAAAATTATGACCAGGTGTGGTGGCTCATGCCTATAATCCCAGCACTCTGGGAGGCCAAGGCAGGAGGATTGCTTGAGGGCAGGAGTTTGAGACCAGCTAAGCAACAGTGAGACCCTGTCTCTATCAAAAATAGAAAAAATTAGCTAGGCATGGTGGCGCATGCCTGTAGTCCCAGCTACTTGGGAGGCTGAGGCAGGAGGATGGCTTGAGCCCAGGAATTTGAGGTTGCTGTGAGCTATGATGATGCCAATGCACTCTACCCAGGGAGATAGAGCAAGACTGCCTCAGAAAAAAAAGCATAAGAATTTAAAATGAAGAAACTGTCATTATCCACAATATGTCTACCCACACAGAAAATCCAGGGAAATTCTCCGTATTACTAGCATTAACAGGACAGTTTGGCAAGGTTGCTAGATACAAGGTGAATGTATAAAGTTAATTTCATTTTTATATATGAACAAACAGAAAATACAGATAACAGCACAGCAACAAAACTAAGATGTTTGGAATTAATCTGAGAGAAGATATGCATTAACCTTTATGGAAAAAAATTATCCTTTATGATAGAAATAACATTGAAGAAACTAAGAAAAAAACCCTAAATAAACAGAGAGCTATACCATGGTAATAAAGAGAAAAATTTCTAAAATCTAGTATAGAATAAGTAAGTTTGAATCAAAAGTCAATAGCTTTTTGTTGTTTCCTGGTAGAAATTGTAAAGGATATTACAAAGGATACAGATGATGAAATGCATAAGGAGAGGTATGGGGGAAGGAGTCAGGAGCTTCCATGCCCGCCCCTGGCACACTACCCTCCAGGAAACTCCAAGTGTTCAGCTATCTAGAAGCTCTTTGAACCCAGTCCTTTTGGGTTTTTATGGAAATGTCATTACATAGGCATGATTGATGAAATCACTGACCATTAGTGATCAACTTCACCTTCAGGCCCTCTCCCTTCCCCTGTGGTTAGGGGTTGGGGCTGAAAGTCCCAACCCTGCAATTATGCCTTGGTCTTTCCAGTGAACAGCCCTTGTCCTGTAGCTACCTAGGAGCTGCTAGCCATCAGCCATTATTAGCATGCTCATGAGTTGCAACAAAGGTCCAACAGAGCTCATATCCAAGGTTTCTTGGGTCTGAGTCTTCAGGGCAGCTGTCCTTATCTTGGCACAAGTTAACTCTTTAAAATTATATTTCATATCTCAGATTCTTCCTTTCGGTCTTTAAAATTATATTTTGTACCTCAGTTTCTTCCTTTAGGTCAACATGTCATAGCAGTGGCATTTATAATAGCATAAAACTCACACAACTCAAATGACCATCAGTGGATAAATCGTAGTTTACACAATGGAATGACATATTACATTTCATTAGTTAAAAAAAAAATCAATGAACTATCAGAAACATAATTTTGAGTTAAAAAAAGGTCACAAAATTCACATGCACAATATATTTCCATCCATAAAAAAAGTTGAGGATATGCATAAACATTTTGTTAATATATATATATATACACATACCTCCACATACATAAAATCAAAATATATATAATCTCACAACAATAAAGAAAAGTCAGGAATGATAAGAAACATTGTAGGATAATGGTTACACCAGCAAGGAGTCTGGGGTGGGCCATTGGTAGGCCATTGTGTATCATTAAGCCCTCAAGACATTGACAATTTTCTATTTCTTGAGCTAAGAAGTAGGTACATTGGTTTTTTGTTCTATTATTATTTAAGTTACATATATGTTTTTTTTTTTTTGAGACAGAGTCTCACTCTGTTGCCCGGGCTAGAGTGAGTGCCGTGGCGTCAGCCTTGCTCACAGAAACCTCAAACTCCTGGGCTCGAGCAATCCTCCTGCCTCAGCCTCCCGAGTAGCTGGGACTACAGAGGCATGTGCCACCATGCCTGGCTCATTTTTTCTATATATTTTTAGTTGGCCAATTAATTGCTTTTCTATTTATAGTAGAGACGGGGTCTTGCTCTTGCTCAGGCTGGTTTCGAACTCCTGAACTCGAGCGATCCGCCCGCCTCGGCCTCCCAGAGAGCTAGGATTACAGGCGTGAGCCACCGCGCCCGGCCCATATATATGTTAATCTATATTTTTTGTGTTATTTATTTAATAATTAATAAATAAAATATAATCATATACTCTTTGACACTACAGTTGTACATCAAATTTTTCCTTAGAACAAATACATGAAGACTGGGAAGACACAGTTGGAAGGGGCGGGTAGGTGAAGGAGTGGTGTTTACAGAGATGTTTATAACAACAGAACATTAGTCCATTTGACCTTAATGCTTCCTAGGTCAACCCATACTGCAAAGCTAAAGCTCTTACTCTTCTACCTCAAATGTCTTCTAGCTGCTGATTGTAGCAGACTTGCCATATAATTGTGCAGCTGAAGAATTAATCTTAGGAGAAGGAATACATGCCCAGCCCAGAGCAGCATAACAGTCATACGTTCCTGCTTAGGTTTACCTAACAAACAGGGTTGCTGCTTGAAGGCAAAACAAAGAGTTTGAGCTTCTGCACATGAGCAAATGTTGCCCAGCCCCACAGCCCTGGGGGTCTGGAGGCCATTTTATAAATACCTTGCCCTTATGGGTACCGCCTGAGCTCATGGGATGGCTGTTTAGCCTACGACAGGTAAGATTTCTCAAGGGGAGGAACAACCTAAGACAGGCACAGCTGCAGGGGGCCAGGCCAAAATGAATGGGAACAAAGTTCCCCTTTGTGGCTGCATTGCTTATCTATGCTTATCTCAAACTCTGGCTTATGGCCCTAGGCTTAAGCAACCCATTAAGACCCCTAGTCATCAGACATCTGTGTCCTTAGGCTACGTGTTCCGGAATCTATGGCCATTGTTGCAATGCCTGCGTGGTCACGTATAAGGAAGTAACTTTGATTTTTTGACTATAAGAATAAAGTGACTGGGGCATTTGGCGCTGCAGTCTTGTACTGTCTTTATGTATGTCAGTGTCTTTCTTTGTCTGTCTCTTTGTGTTATATGTCCATCCCCCGTCCTGCAAATGGGCCACGTCAGCTGATCTCTTTTTGTTAAAGACCATCATCTTCCCAGCCACCCTCTGAGCTTCCTTTATGTCAGCTTTTCATCACACATGCCACTTATAGCTATGTTGTACCTCTGCTGCTTAGCCTATCAATTGTTCGGTTATATCTATACAAGTATAACACCTTAGCACCTTGCAAGTACCCTATTTAAAGTACAAATTCAATAAATGTTGATTAAAGGAATGAAAGAATAAAGGAACTGACCATTCAGACTAAAATGAGGTATTTGGAGGTATACTACTACTAATAGCAGCTAACAGCTATTGAGTTCAACTATGAGATAGAACTGTTCAAAGCACTTGAAAAGTATTATCCCATTTTACAGATGACAAAACAAAAGCACAGAGAGGTTAAGTAACTTTCCTAAAATATCACTGCCCATAAATATCAGGATTTCAACCTAGTATTTCATTTACAGCTGTCTATAGAGTTCAAACGTTTATAAGACTAGGAAAGGGTTTTTTTTTTTTTTAATTAGAAGAGGTTTATGAAACTGAGAAGGAATGGGACTCAGAGAATAGATAAATGAGTTATTAGAAAAGAGAGGGCAAAGTGTGAGAAGGGAGATAATTAAGAATAACAAATATGGGAGAACATCCTAAAAGACTTCCACAACATTTGAGAAGAACGTGCCCACAAAGTGAAGAGATGATACCCCTGAGTTAAGATGAGCTGTTACCTGCAAAGGGTTTTTGCCTGCCTATTTCCTCTTCACTAACCTGAGTACAAGCCTTTTGTCAGCTCTCTCTTGACCATCCAGGGCTCTTTTCCTTGTTCCAACAACAATATCACACTTGGCTTGGAAAAGCAAAGTCCTGCATATAAAAAATAAGAATAATTTGGTCATGCAGTGGATATCCTAGAACTCACAGGAAATCCTTTGCTCATCAGGGAAGAGGGAGCTTACAGGAAGCCAAAGAAAAATGTGTAAAGTACATGTATTAGAAGGATAGGGAAGATGAAGGTTCAGGCACAGGTCAATAATAGACTTGTCCACTGCCAACTCCATATTAAATCATTTGTTTGGCACAGGCAGCAGGTAATCAGTCAAGCTCTGCAGATGCTAACCAAAATTTCACAGCAGTGGTAGCAAAGAGCATCCTATGAGTAAGTAGAAGCTCAAAATTTTCAATTAATTTATTTTTAACTTTAACTTTTCCAGACTTTACCCTGAGAAGCTCAATATTTCAGAGGAAGATATCCTTACCCAGTGAGACCAAGATCTTATAGTTCTCCAACATCACATTACTATACAGATGCTTTTGAGAAGAATCCAGACAATCCCACTCCTCTTGAGAGAAGTCTACAGCCACATCTCTAAAGCTCACCAACTCCTGAAATGAAATAAATGAAATGAAATAATCTCATCTCTTAATATACTCACTTGGACTCTCCCTGACATTGTATCCTCAAATATGTCAACCATGTTACCCTCAGGGACTTTGTACTTCTCAGATCATTCTGTATAAAACAGTAATGCTCTTACCCCAATTCCTTATTCCCCTAACCCTGATTTATTTTTCTTCACAGCACTTAATTATTTTGTTATTTATTCCCTACTCCTACCCACCCCACAACTAATGTGTAAGCTCCATGAGGGCAGAATATGCTTTTGCTTTGGCCACTTCTATACCCCCAGTCACAGAACAATATCTGGTACAATGAGTCATTCCCATAGCCATTGCCTAAATTGAAATAATGAACGAATGGTTTGAAAAAATGTCAGGTAGCTATAAGGGGATTGAAAATGACCCCAGAAAGTGCTTGTCATAGCTCTGAAAATTGTACGAGGCCAAGCAGAGCAAATCATCAATCTCGTTAAAATTCAAATAGTTTAATCCAGAGTTCTTAAAATTTTGTGTAAAGAAATGGGTGTTTCACTGATAATATTGCTTCCGCCTACAGGGATTAGTCAAAGTTTGAAACTAACACACATTATGTATGTGTGTGTGTGCGTGTGTGTATTTTAATTAAATTTAATTTTTTACAAAATTAAAAGATTTAACTCTATCAAGGTAATAAAAGATACAACTTTTTTTGCTTTTGATACAATTTTGTCATGGTTAAAGAAACTGTCTCCACAGAAGCAAAATTCTTGAAGTGTTTTTCAATACTCACTAACATTTTTTATATTTAATTATATGAAGCAGTATGCAAATCCTTTTCTGCTCTAGTAACAGTTTGGTTTGTATGGCATATACATATATGCTTTCTAAAATGTTTTCCTTAGCTTACATAAGTATATATAATAAATGTATAAAAATTTATATATGACATAAATATATTTTCACTGATTCTTTGATATAAGTCAATTTATACAATTAACAAAAACAAGGACAATGTCAATATAAGAAGCTTAAATTCTAACCTTAAAATACTTGACCCCTAACAAATGATCATAATACTTGGTTTCAAAATTCATTCATAATTATTATCAAACCAGTCTGAAGCAAAACAACAGTTCTTCACATTTTTGCCCTTATAGAAACAGGGCTTCCAGCTGAGAGGAATACTTCCCCTGAAGCCCTGTCATTTGATGACTGTTTTATTTCCCAAGTTCCTTGTACCACAGCACCAGGAAGTGAAGCAGGTGACCTCTTTGCTCCTCACACTTGTTTCCAGACCATTTCCTCCTACTTCCTCCCACATAGTTTTTTTTTTTTTTTGAGACAGAGTCTTACTCTCTTGCCTGGGTTAGAGTGCCTTGGCGTCAGCTTAGCTCACAGCAACCTCAAACTCCTGGCTCAAGCGATCCTCCTGCCTCAGCCTCCCGAGTAGCTGGGACTACAGGCATGCACCACGATGCCCGGCTAATTTTTTCTATATATTTTTAGTTGCCCAATTAATTTCTTTCTATTTTTAGTAGAGACGGGGTCTCGCTCTTGCTCAGGCTGGTTTCGAACTCCTGACCTTGAGCGATCCTCCGGCCTTGGCCTCCCAGAGTGTTAGGATTACAGGCGTGAGCCACCACACCCGGCCTCCTCCCACATAGTTTTAAATCTCATGAAATCAGACTGTACCAATCACAATCTCTCCTTGTTTTAGTTATCTACCAATTCCTGGTAGATACCAATTCTCTGTCATTTCTTGAACCCTTTAGCACACAGCTCATTGTCACTCTCTCCAAAGTTCTTCCTATTATAATCTTTGGTCATTTCAATATCCATATAAATAATAATCCCAACAACTTGGCCACTCACTTCTCTCATCCTTTCTCCTTCAATAATCTTGTCCTCCACACTTCTATCATCATTTACTTCCAAAGTCATGACGAGACATTGTTATTACCAGTAAGTGCCAATTCTGTGATACCCCAATCAGGATAATTCTCTGACCCCACCTACAATTAATTAGTCTTATCATGTTTTCACTGTTCCCCATCCCCACATACCCTTACTTCCAACACAACCATTCGTTATAATCACCCCCTGCATGTCCCCTTAACTTCCTTGCCCCTCACTCAACTGTACTCACTTGGTTAAACCACAGCCATCTCTCAGCTTACTCTGTGCCTGTACCCTGCACAGCTGAACTTTGCTGGAGAAACGTATAACAACATACCTGGTACATAGCTTTAAGAAGTCTAAAAGCCATTCTTTCTTCCTCCTGGCTCTTCTCTTGGGAAATGGCAGTGTCCTCAGATGACTGAGATAGGGAAGAGAACGTGAGAAACTAGTCTCTCCTTGCAGCATCCATAATCACCCGTCTAAACTTTTTAGGCTTCTCTTTCCCCATGTTGCAATCTTCCCTCCGATAGAGAAAGCATAATGGAGACCTAGGAATGTTTGCATACGATTTAATCCATGTTTAAGTCACTTCCTAATTTATTAATAGATATTGTCGATTCTACAAATAAAGACTCACAACTAATAAATAAGAGCACCAAGATCAAATAAAGGTCTGCCTGACCCCACAGTCCTCCTCTTCAATAGATCAGTGACTCTGAATCTTGGTGGCACAATGACAACACTTGGCTAGCTTTAAAAGATAACTGGGTGGCACATAATCTCACTCACTCCCCGCACATAACCCGTGTCTTAAAAACTACAGCGCCAACAACCAGCTTACACACATCACAGCTAGATGCCATGGGTAAGGACTATCGCACACCGACACTCTCTTGCCCATGCCCCTAAGATTCAAACACTAGGGTATTACAACCGACACCCTCACTCATATCCCAGTCACAAAGAGGCCGCAGGGGCCGGTAAGAGGGGGCAGGGGTGGCTAAAGAAGGTGCACGCGAATATCCAAGGCAACGGGCAAGAACAAGTTAAGAGGGCAGAAGTCCAGGAATGTATTTCACATAGCCAGCCAAAAAAACTTCAAGGCTAAAAACAAAGCAAAATCGGTTACCACTAATCTTAAGAAGATAAACATTATGAATTATGAAAAAGTTAACGGAGTGAATAAAGCTTTTGTAAATATACAAAAGGAACTTGCACACTTCTCAAAAGGCCTTTCTCTTGAACCTGTGCAGAAAGAATTGATTCCTCAGCCACGTCATGAAAACGAACCAGTTAATGTTGATGAAGCATCAAGATTAATGGCTCAGTTGTAATACAGTGGTGAGATATCTAATTCCTCAAGAAGACCAATAAATTAAATGTTTTATACAAAAAAGGGGTGGGGGCAGGTACCTGCCCACTCACGGTCTCACACTCTTCGGTAGCATTGATTCCCTTGCACCCACAGTCACACAGATACGACGTGGACTGGCACAGCGGGTGACAGTCTCACGCTGTAGGGTACTAACCACAGTCTCCCACGCAGAGTCACACGGAGGGCCGAGGGACCGGCGTTCGAGAGCCCCAGAGGCCACTGCTCAGTCCACGACCTACCTGCAGAACTGAACTGCGGAGAGATCCCGCTCCCGCTCCGAAGACTCGAAGAATTTCCACTCGGGCCTCACGTCGCTAACCTAAAACTGGAGGGCGGGCACAGAGAACCCAGAGGGCGGGCACAGAGGCGCCGCCGCTGCCTCAGCCTCCGGAGGACACAAAGGGGCCGCGGGGCCGGTCCCCGCGGGGGCCGCTGGGAAATGTAGTCCAGAGCGGAAGAGGCCGCGGCGCCGCAGGTCTGGCCGCTCTGGAGCAGGTCCGCCCGGGGTGCGTAACGCCGCCCTCTCCGCACTGAGTCCTTCCACGCCAGCCTCTGCCAGGCCTTCCAACGCGGAGCCCGGAAGTCTCGGTTCTTTTCAGTTCTGAGCCTGGGTCAGCCACAGGGACCGGGCCCAGCGTCACTAGACCGACCGGGATTGAACTGCGCAGGCACAAGTGCTCGGCCCACCACGTCCCTCAGCAACCGGGACTGGGAACGTAGAGCCGCGGGCTAGCCGCGGGGGAAGGGTTTGTGTGTGGGAACGCGCCGTTGCGCGCGCGTCCACACGAAGTTGGTGTACGTCAAGTTCCTATGTTCGTGCTGGGACTCCCGAAAATAGTTGGGGGGAGTCAGACAGGTCGAGTGCGCGGGCACAGGACGCTTCTGCCTAGTCTCCCGCCTCCCGCACCCTAAGGCGTTATTGCTGCGGGGTGGTTACCTGGAAGAGGGGAGAAGTAGGTTAGGGCAGAGAGTGTCGCCCTTGGCATGTGGTTCCTGTGTTTTTGATTGGGTGATGGTGGGTGCGAACGTGTCTCCTCTTCCTAAAATGGGTCTTCTGCCAGATATGTTCAAGCTTCCCCTCCTTCATACATTCAGATACAAATGTCACATCTCCAAAGAGGACCTCTCTGATCCCGCCTCTTTCCTGGCATTCCATAGCTCCTTAGTATGACTCTATACTCCTTAGGTCACATGGCACTTATATTTTAAGTTCTTATTTATTTATCATTGGCCCACAACAAGTTTCTGTCACCTGATTGTGATTTTGCGTGTGGGTGGGTATATGACCCTTTGAGTTCATCATTGTTCGTGTGTTTCTGTGAGTGTAAAACTATGTGTTGAGGTAGGCATGCTACGTTTCTGTGACCATATGTGGTTTTTGTTACTATGTATGTGACATTTGTGATGGTAACTGTGAAAATGTGCTATGACAGAAAGGGACTGATTTGTGGAGAGTGAAGTAGTGTGTGTAACAGATGGTGAGGATTAGACTGATGGTTGTGGGTTTGTGTGTGGCATTCTGCTCTGTGGTATCCATTTAGAAAGCACCTACTGGGGCTGGCATGGTAACTCATGCCTGTAATCCCAGCCCTTTGGGAGGCTGAGCGGGAGGATCCCTTGAGCCCAGCAGTTTGAGACCAGCCTGGGCAACCTAGTGAGACCACCCATCTCAAACAAACAAACAAAAAAAGCAGCTACGGTGTGCCATTTACCATTTGAGGTGCTGGGATAGACACAGAAAACAAATTTTAAGAAATAGTGAATAGAATATTACTGGGCTGAAGGGCAACTTCAAGAGTCTTAATGTGTATGAAATTGGATACCACATGGAAATTTGCATCTACACAAAGAAATGAAGAGCACCAGAAATGGTGACTACAGGGTAAACAGGTAAGACTTTTTTCTTATTCTTTGAATCTCACCATAAGATTAGTTACTGTTTAAACAAAAATTTAAAACAATGTAGTTTAGGCTTATAACATATATAGAAGCAAATTATATGACAACAATAACACAAAGGTCAGGAGAGAAGTAATTAGGAGTAAACTATCGTTAAGGTTCTTATACTCTATGTGAAGTAATATATCATTTGAACAACTATTGTGTAAGTGAAAGATATACGCTATAAGCCCTAAAGCAACCACGAAACTATTAATAACAAAACAAAGACTCATAGCTAATAATCTAAAAAGAGAGATAAAATAAAATCATAAAAAATAATCCAAAAGAAGTCAGAGGAGAGAGGAACAAATAACAGATAGGAAATGAGGACTGAACTCTGATCTTTTTCTTTTGCTCAAAACTCCTTCCTAAGGAGGCCAGCTGAGTCTGGCTCACAAATAGTAAATTCCCACTAAGCAGCTTTTGTTAACCAAATAAAATGTGGTTTACTTCCCAACCTGATTCCGGTATAGCATTAACATCACATAAAAAGATAGAAAGCCCCCTTCCCTTCTTGAAGACATCCTTTGTTACTGATTAACATGCCTAAGGGTATGCAAGACAATCCTGCAGGTCCTCAATTTACACAACAAATCTATGTCCGGTGGCTTTTCTCTGGTAAACAGCTCCTTATGTTAAAACATTCCAAGACTTTAGACAAAGCTTCATGTCTTTAACCAATTACAAGCCAAAGATTCTTAGTTTAAATCCCCCTATAACCTATAAGCCCCCCCTTTTTGAGATGTCTCACCCTTTTTGGCCAAACCAATGTATGCCTCCCACGTATTGATTCATGACTTTACCTGTAATCCCTGTCTCCCTGAAATATATGAAAACCAAACTGTAACCCAGTCACATCGAGTCCACTTGCCCAAGGCCTCCTGGGAGTGCCTCCGGGTCATGGTCCTCAAATTTGGCTCAGAGTAAATCTCTTTAAAATTATTTTACAGAGTTTGCCTTTTTTCCGTTGACAGAAACAAATAGCAAGATAAAAGGTTTCTATCAATAATCAAATATAAATGATCTAAATACCTAATTAAAAGGCAACGAGTGTCAGATTTACTAAAAAGCATGACTCAATACGATACCAGTGGGAAATTCACTTTAAATATGATACCAATAAGTTAAAAGTATAAGTATGGAAAAAGATACACCATGCTAATGCTGATCAGAAGAAAGCTGTAATGACCTGGGATTTGGCAATAGATTCTTGGATATGACACCAAAAGCATGAGCAACAAAAGAAAAAATAAATTAGACTTCATCAAAATTAAAAACTTTGGGGAATCAAAGGACATTGTCAAGAAAGTGAAAAGATAAGTTACAGAATAGGAGAACTCATTTGTAAATCATATGTTCAACAAGGGTTTAATATCCAGAATAAATAAAGAACTCCTAAAAACTCAACAATAAAAAGATAAACCCAGATAAAAAATGAGCAAATAAAGAACTTTAATAAACATTTCTTTAAAGAAGATGTATTAAATACAAATGACCAATAGGCATATGAAAAGATGCTCAGCATCATTGGTAAATAGGAAAATGCAAACCAAAACCACAATGATACCACTTCAAACCTACTAGGATGGCTATTATCAAAATAACTAAAAATAACAAGTGTTGGTGAGGATGTGGAGAACCCTTGTACAATATTTGTGGGAATCTAAAATGGTGCAGAAGCTATGGAAAACAGTTTGGCACATCCTCAAAAATCTAAGCATGTAATTACCATGTGACCCAGCAATTCCACTCCTAGTTATGTACCCAAATGAACTGAAAGCAGGAACTTGAACAAATACTTGTATGCCAATGATCATTGCGGCATTATTCAAAGTAGCCAAAAGGTGGAAACAAGCTATGTGTTAATCAACAGTGGATAAACAAAATGTGGTATATATATACATGTAATAGTATTCAGCCATAAAAAGGAATGAAGTCCTAATACATGCTATGACACAGATGAACTTTGAAAATATGATGCAAGGTGAAATAACAAGTCACAAAAGGACAAATATTGTTTGATTCACCTTACATGAAATATCTGGATTAGGCAAATTCATAAAGACAGAAGATATTCACGGTTACCAGGGTATGGGGCAAAGAAGGAATAGGGAATTATTGCTCAGTGATTACAAAGTTTCTGTTTGGGTGATAAAGAAGTTTTGGAAAGAGATAGTGGAGGTAATTGTACAACATTGTGAATTTTCTTAAGGCCACTGAATTGTACACTTAAAAATTCTAAATAGTATTTAGTATTCTATTATTCTCTTTCCATCCTACCAGACACCACAGCCCCTGCCCGGTCGCCTCCTCCATCCCTCCTCCTGCCTGCGCCCAATTGCACCGCTGCAGTGGCCTGATTTCTCTGGCCAGAGCCTCAGGCCAATCTGGCGACTGCGCATGCATGAGTCGTCATAGTGACAATGGCCGTTGCCTAGAGGCCGTTGCCTAGAGGCCTTTGCCTGAGGCTCCAGCTTTCTGTGGCCCGGCTTGTCTTCTCCCGCTGTCCATGATGGTCCCACAGTCCTAGGAGCGGAGGACGAGGGCCCACCAGGCTGAATGAAGAAACCTCTCTCGCAGCAGCCGGCAAGCACCTCGGGAATGATGTTTGAATCCATCGACGATCGCACGACCGCCTTGTGGGTGTGGACGTTGAGTCTCCCCAAAACTTGTTGCCCCTGCGGACCGGAAGGCTGCACTGCCCGGGTACCTGTGGGATGCTCTGGACGCCTCAGGAACTGCCCGGGTGCCGGTGTGGGAGGGCTTCGGGCCCAGTGTGTGTGTAGGTGTAGTAATTTAATTGAACAAAAGAGGAAACACCCAGTGCCTTAGAGAAAACTTTGAGACGCGTAATGCCTTTTTCTTTCCTCCCGTTATTCCTCTTTTGCAGAAAAGGAGAGCCGAGGAAGTAGGAGCCTTGAGACACCAGCCTTCCTTGTAACTCTCCCACAGACCAAGCCAGATGGTCTGCTCCACGTCCAAACACCTGCGTGAAAAAGAAGGTAAGAGAGATTAAAACAATTCTGTCCCTTATTCTAAAAAAGAAAGGTTAAGGTCCTTGCTTTGAGAGGCTGGATTCTTCTCCAGATTCACAGTAGTGTCCTGAGGAGCACTCTGGACTGGAGTTACTGTAGGTTCTAAAGTATATGTGGCTCACGTAGGGTTCCTAATGGAACATCTGGGTTAGGGGGAAATGAGGGAATTTCTGATATTTGGGCTTCCTTTCTTCTCAAAGAGCCTTCTCTAGGCGATGACTGAGGTCCAAACTTCTGATTTGATCTAAACTCCTGACCAAGTCTTTAAGTTATGTCTCAAAAGTGAACTGTCACACTCCTAAAAACTGAGCATCACACAAATTAACTCTTTCGATGCTCAACAAAACCCTAGGAGGTAATTATTATCATGTCTTTATTAAGGGTATTAAGGCCAAAGGCACAGAGAATTTAAATAACTAGTCAGAGATGACAAGCTTCTATGGCTGTCTGTTTAGAATCCAGGCGGTCTGGCCACACTACTCTTCCTATCAATCACGCTCAAAATCCCAGGTCATTCAGTTCAATAACACTGTCATGTCACCGTCACAGTCAAGAAGTCCAGAAAGAACAGACACAAGCACACTGTCTCTGACAAAATTGTTGGGTCAGAATCAAACTGTCCCGGGAACATATAACGCGACCCTGGTCACACAAAAAGTCGCAAATTTGCACAACCTCAAATGTCACTGGACTTCAGAGCCTCTAGACCCCATAAACTGCAAACCCCAAATTCCACAGCTGAAGTCTCTCTCACACACAGTGTCACTCTCCCCTCTTCTGACTGCTGCCAGGAGCTTGAGCTTGAGGGGACCGGGCCCCCACTGGCGCCTCCGATCTTTCCACCACCTTCACCCCGGTGTAGTCCAGTCCCGGGTGGAGGAGACCCGACCAGACCGAACTAAACAGGCTTCTTCACCGACCAGGCATCCTAACCCTGCGAACCTGAAGATCCAGCCAACCCTAAGAAGGAAGGGTGCCAGGCCGGGCGCGGTGGCTCACGCCTGTAATCCTAGCACTCTGGGAGGCTGAG
>VBSM01003212.1:3296346-3321127 GCA_008086735.1 Cheirogaleus medius
AAAAAGAAGGAAGGGTGCCCTTTTTACGGGGTGCGGGTGGGCGGAACCAAAGAACCAACCAAACAAAAAGAAAAAGAAAAAAAGTAGTCTGGGGCCGCGAAGGCCTCTGGGAAATGTAGTCCGCAGCGAGAAATCAGCGGAACTATTCGGATTCTCCTCAGTGGCAAGTCGCACTCCCGGCTTCTGAGCGCGGGGCGCAGGGGAGGCCGCTCCGGCAGAACCCCGGGCCGCGCCTCCCGCGGAGGGCCGTGCGCCCTCTCGCCCGCCGTGGCGTTCTCCCCGCCCGCCAGCAGGAAAGCCGGCCTGCCCGGTGGGCCGCGGGGGCCTCTGGGAGCGCTGCCCCGCGTCTGGCGGACCGAGGCTCGTGCCGCCCTCAGCCGGCGCTGCCCTCAGTGGCGCCGCTGTCCCAGCCCGCACCGCCTGCGCCGCTGGGCTGCGTTGGGGTGTGGAGTCGGGGCCTGCGTCCGCGGGCTCGGCGGTGAGTCCTCGGGAAGCCGCGAACTCTGAGCCCGGGACTCTTTGCGCTCGGCGGGAGTCGGGGCCTGCAGACCCGGAGCCCGCGTCTTTGGAAGAGGACGCGGGGCGGGGCGATGCCGGCCCCCGGGGTTCCCAGGCGCCGTGGGAGTGGCGTGGGAGTGACTGCGAGAGTCTGGCGTGAGGTGACTGTAATTTGCCTGGCTGACTGTGGCCGTGGGATCGTGTGTGTAAGCGGATTTTGTGCAGGCGCTTTCCCTTTTCTCTTTCAGTATGAGCGTGGGTGCAAACATGCGTGACTGTGGGATCCTGAATGAATGAGAAACGCCGTGGATGGAAGCTAGGGTATGTTGGTGGGTGTAGATGTGTGAGACTGTACCAGTGCTGCATTTCTTCGGTAATGGTATATTTTTGCATGAAACATCAATAGCCCCAACTCGTTAATGTTTATTTTTAATTTCATTGTGTGTTAGCCACGTTGTTTTGTGTGCATACTAAATTCATTCTCCTTGCCCCCTACCCCACTCCCCAAATCGCAAAATACAGAAAAGCTCAAAGAACAAAGATTATTTATAATTGTACCAGCCATGCAACCTCTGTCAAAATTAACTTTCCATCTTTTCACCCCTCCCTTTGTGAAAACGTACGCATAATTGCATGTGTTCTTATTTATGTACATAATGGCTTTAAAATTGCAATCATACTATACATACGTTTTATATCCTGCTTTTCTCATTTCATAATATATGATTAATATCTTTCCATTTAAACAGTTACAAATCTGTCCCATCATTTTAAAGTTTTTCATAGTATACATTTACCCGTATTGATGGGTAATTTGGTTGTTTGCAAATTCTTGCAATTATAAACAGTATGTTTATCAACAACTATTTGGCGTATGTTATAATACACTTTTGTTAATTTTTTTGAGGTAAGAGCAGGCTCATAGAAGTAGAATTGATAGGTCAAAATGTATGCTCTTATTATAGGCTCCCTAATTCTGTCTAAATATTCTCCTGTAAGGTTCCAGTAGTCTACAGTATTATTGACATAGTATAAGACTATGTATATCCATAAACCCTTGATAACAATGGATATTATAAATATGAGTAATCTTTGTTAACCTCATGGCAATAAAATAATTTTTTAAAAATTTGCAGTAGTTTGATTAGTACTGAAGTCAAGAATTTTAAAAAATCTCTCCTGTGAATTATATGTTTTCTAAAGTAGTATTCTATTTTCAGATTTCTTTTCCAGAGTTCTTCATGTATTGAGGATTCATTCATTCATAGATTGGCCATTTATTGAAAGCTGTCTGTATAACAGGCACAGTCCTAGGTGTTATGCTTGGGATATAGCAGTGAACAAAAGAGACAAACTTCCTGCTATCATGGTACTTACATTGTTGTGGGCCAGATAATAAACAAGGTAAGTAAATTAAATATGAAATATATTTAACGGTGACAAATACTAAGGGAAAAAGTAAAGCAGGGAGGATATTTAGAATAAGAGGTTGGGAGTTAGAGTTTTTGATGCAGTAGCCAGGGAAGGCATCCTAAAAAGATAATAATAAAGAAATGAAGGAAATAAAGGAGCTACTTACACATATAAGTGGGGGAACATTATTCCAGGCAGAGGGAACAACAGTTGTAAAGGTTCTGAGGTGGTAACATGACTTAAAATGAGAGGCTGGTGTGGCTGAAATATAGTAAATGTGAGGAAGAGTAGTGGGAGATGAGAGAAGAAAGGTGAGTGGAGGGGAGGAAGGCAGATCAGGTGGGGCTTTGTGGCTTATAGTAATAATTTGGCTTTCATTCTGAGTGAGAAGCTGCTGGATGTTTTTGAGCATGGGAGTAATATTATCTGCTTACAATGTATGGGAATATCTTTGGCTGCTTTGATGAGAATGGATTGTGGGAGAAATAATGGGAAAGGGGAGGTGGTCAAAGGAAGAAGCAGAGAGACCAATTAGAAGACTATAGTTGTGTCATGATTATGTAACGATTGGGATACGTTCTGAAAAATGTGTGGTTAGATAATTTTGTCCCTTTGTGTGAACATGATAGAGTGTACTTACAGAAACCTAGATAGTATAGCCTACTATACGCCTAGGCTTTATGGTACAGTCTGTTGCTCCTAGGCTACAAACCTGTGCAGCATGTTACTGTACTAGATACTGTAGGCAACTGTAACACAATGTGTTTGTGTATCTAAACATAGCTAAACACAGAAAACGTACAATAAAAATATGGTATAAGAGATAAAAAATGATATACCTGTATAGAGCACTTATTATGAATGGAGCTTATAGGACTGAAAGTGGCTCTGGGTGAGTCAGTTAGTCAGTTAGTGCTGAGTGATTATGAAGGCCTAACTGTACACTGCTGTAGATGTTATATATTCTGTATACTTAGGGTATGCTAAATTTATCAAAAATATTTCTTTCTTCAATAATAAATAAGCTTACTGTAACTTTTTAACTTTTAAACTTTTAAATCTTTTTGACTCTTTTGTAATAATACTTAGCTTAAAATGCAAACACATTGTATACCTGTACAAAAATATTTTCTTTATTTATATCTTTATTCTGTGTTAATTTTTTTTTATTTTTTTACTTTTTATACTTTTTGTTAAACACTAAGACACAGACACATACATTAGCCTATGCCTATACATGGACAGGATCATCAATATCATTCTTCCACCTCTATATCTTGTTTTACTGAAGGTCTTCAGGGACAATAACACACATAGAGCTATCACCTCCTATGATAACAATGGCTTCTTTTAGAATACCTCCTGAAAGGTTGGGTGCGGTGGCTCACGCCTGTAATCCTAGCACTCTGGGAGGCTGAGGCTGAGGCGGGTGGATCGCTAAAGGTCAGGAGTTCGAAACCAGCCTGAGCAAGAGTGAGACCCCGTCTCTACTAAAAATAGAAATAAATTCATTGGCCAACTAAAAATACATAGAAAAAATTAGCCGGACATGGTGGCACATGCCTGTAGTCCAAGCGACTTGGGAGGCTGAGGCAAAAGGATTGCTTGAGCCCAGGAGTTTGAGGTTGCTGTGAGTGAGGCTGATGCCACGGCACTCTTGCTAGGGCAACAGAGGGAGACTCTGTCTCAAAAAAAAAAATTAGAATACCTCCTGAAGGACCTGCCTGAGGCTGTTTTATAGTTACCTTTTTTTTTTTTTGGAGACAGGGTCTCACTGTGTTGCCCAGGCTAGAGTGCAATGGCATCATCTTAGCTCACTGCAACTTCAAACTTGAGGGCTCAAGCGATCCTCTTGCCTTGGCCTCCCAAAGTGCTAGGATTATACTGCACCTGGCCATTTTTTTTTTGTTTTTGTTTTTAATAAGTAGAAGAAGTATACTCTAAAATAACTAAAACATATAGTATGGTAAATGCATAAAACAGTAACATAGTTGTTTATTATTATCAAGTATTTGCTGTACAGAATTGTATATGCTATACTTTTATACTACTGGCAGCACAATAGGTTTATTTACACCAGCATCTCCACAAACACATGAGTAATGCATTGTGCTATGACATTGTGATGGCTATGACATCACTAGGCAATAGGGATTTTTCAGCTCTGTTATAGTCTTATGAGACTACTGTTGTATATGTGGTCTGTTGTTGACCGAAATGTTATTATGCAGTGCATGACTATATTGCTACAATCTAGGGAAAAGATGTTGGTGACCTGGACCAGAATAGTAAAAATGGTGAGAAGAAATCAGGTACTGGATATAATTTAAAGTTAGAGCTGCCATGATTTTATGACAGACTGAGGTGGATTATGGGTGTGATAAGATGACATAATATTTTTTATTTGAGTAACTTAAGAATGGAGTTTCATTAACTGAGAAGGGAAACGATGTAGGAAAAACTGCCATTTTGCATGTAAAGAGCTAAATTTCAGTTTGAAATATAGTATTTGAAGTATGAGATGCCCATTAGACATTCAAGTAGACATACGAAGTCAGCAGTTGGATATATAAGTCTGAAGTTCAAAAGAGAAGTCTAAGATCTAGGATAGAGACATATATTTGGGAATTATCAGCATATAAATGGTATTTAATGCATGAGACTGAATGAGATCACTTAGAGGGTAGGGTAGATAAAAAAAGGTAGAGGCAAAGGATTCATCTCTGAGCCACTCTCACATTACAATGTCTGGGAAATAAGGAAGAATCAGCAAAAGAGACTGAAAGGGACAACCTAGAAAAGCTGGAGGAAAACTAGGTGAGCATGATATCCTGAAAACCAAGAGAAGAATGTGTTTTAACAAGAACTGTGTCAGAAGCTACTGATGGGCCAAGAAAAGTGACTGAGAAAGAAACATTTAGTTTAGCAACATGAAAGTCATTGGTGATCATGAAAACAGTTTCAAAGGAGTTTGGGGCCAAAGAGAAAACTGGAGAAGAAAAATTGGAAATATCAAGTCTAGATAACTCTGGAAGATGTTTTTCTCTAAATGGAAGTGAAATGGACTGGTAGCTGGAGTTAAGAGGTATACAGAAATGCTGTTACATACTGATTGAAATGATCCAATAGAGAGAGAAAATTGATGATACGGGAGAGGAAGGAGATAATATAAGCATGTCCTTAAGTAGTCAGAGCAAATAGGATCTAATGGAAGAATTCGCCGCAACTTGGAGCTTGACCATGGTGGTGACAGGAGAGAAGGGAGAAGTACCTGGGCACAGATACGTAGATGTAGAAGGCAAGATGTGTTGGTGAGAGCTTGTGAAACTTCTGATTGCTTCAACTTTACTGTAAAGTAGAAAGCAAGAGACTCAGCTGAGAGTGAGGTTGGTGGAGGAGGTGCTGAGGTTTGAAGAGTGAGAGAGAAAAAGAAAGAAAACAATCACTTGGGACAGAGAATAGAGAAATATGATTTTTAGGCAGCACCACCTAATGTAAGTATTTATGAATTTAAAGTGAGCTTTGTAATTCATATGGAACCACAAAAAACTATGAATAGCCAAATCCATCTTGAGAAAGGACAAAGCTGAAGGCATCACACTTACTGATTTCAAAATATATTACAAAGCTATGGTAATGAAAATAGTATAGTACTGGCATAAAGACAAACATAGACCAGTGAAACAGAATAGAGAGTCCAGACATACATTTATACATCTGTAGTTAACTGATCTTTGAGGAGGATACCAAGAATACACAGTGGGGAAAGATAGTCTTCCACAAGGATGTTGAGAAAACTGATTCCACATGCAAAAGAATGAAATTGGGCCTTTATCTTATACCATACACAAAAAAATCAACTAAAAATGGATTAAAGACTTAAATGTTAGGCCTGAAAGTGTAACTCTCTTAGACGAAAACACAGTAAAATCTTTCTAACTTGATTTGTTCATGATTCATGGATATAACTTCAAAGGCACAGGAAGAAAAAACTAAAATAAACAAGTGGAACTACATCAAACTAAAAACCTTTTGCACAGAAAAGGAAACAATTTATAGAAAAAAAGTTAACCTATGGAAAGAGAGAAATTTTTTGTAAACCACATATCTGAAAAGGAGTTAATATCCAAAATATATGAAGAATCCCTACAACTCAATCGTAAATAAAACAAAACTAATAACCTAATTAAAAATGGGCTGGGGGCTTGAATAGACATTTCTATGAAGAATACATACAAATGGTCTGCAGGTATATGAAAAGGTGCTCAACAACATTAATTATTAAGGAAAATACTAATGAAAACCACAATGAGATATCACCTCACAGCTGTCAAGATGGCTATTACCAAAAAAACAAAAGACAAGTATTGATGAGGATGTGGAGAAATTGGAACTCTTGCACACTGTTAGTGGGAATGTAAGATGGTGCAGCCATTATAGAAAACAGTATAGAGTTTCCTCAAAAAGTAAAGTAGAACTGCCACATTATCCATCATGCCCCTTGCTGGGTATATATCCAAAATAACTGAAGTGAGGATCTTGAAGAGATAGTAGCACTAGTGTGTTCATTGCAGCACTATTTGGAATAGCCAAGCTATGGAAACAATGTCATTGTCCATGGACAGATGAATGGATAAAGAAAATGTATGTATATAGAATGGAATATTATTCAACTTTAAAAAAAAAGGAGTTTCTGCAGTGTACAACAACATGAATGAAACTTGAGGACATTATGCTAAGTGAAATAATCCAGTCACAGAAAGATAACTACTGCATGATTTCACATATATGAGGTATTTAAAATAGTCAAATTCATAGAATCAAAGAGTGGAATGGTGGTTGCCAGAGGTTGGGGAGAGGGGAAAATGGGGAGTTACTAATCAGTGAGTGTAATGTTTCAATTAAGCAAGATTAATAAACTCTAGAGATCTGCTGCTGTACAACATTGTACTCATAGTCAACAATAATGTATTATGCACTTAAAAATTGATTAAGAGGGTAGGTTTCATGTTGTGTTCTGGGAAAATAAATTTAAAATGAAAGAAGTATAAAGACTTCCTCAAACAAAACTAGGAGAATTCATTTCCAGCAGACCTTCCTTGTAAGAAATGCTAAATTTAGGAAGTCCTTTAGGTAGAATATAATGTCAGTTAGAAACTTGTATCTACACAGAGAAATGAAAAGAGTTGGAAGTGGAATAAATAAAGATGAAATAAAAATTTTTAATTTCTTGTTTTTAGTTGCTCTAAAAGGTAAGTGATTGCCTAAAGTAAAAATCTTGCCAGTTTAGTTTATGGCCCAGGTAACAGGAAAATATATAACAAGTATAGCACTAAGGATGGGAGGGAGGAATTTGGAATATACTGTTGTAAGGTCTTTTACTGCAAGTGAAGCAGTGTTGTACTTTTTCTTTGAAGGTAAACTCAGATTAATAAGAAATATGTATTTAAGACCCTGAGGAACCTCTAATTTTTTTTCAAAAGTGGTATCAATAATAATTCAATAGAGGAGATAAAATAGAATAATAAAAAATGTTCAGTTAAACCAAACCAAGGAAGAAGGGGAGGGGAATGGAACAAAGGAGTAAATAGAATACAGCTAGGAAGATGGTAAGTCTTAATCCAACCATATCAATAATCAATTAAATATCATTGTTCTAAACACCAATTATAAAGATAGAACTCATTACACTGGATAAAAGAGCAATATTTATTGTAATACTGTCTAGAAGAAACCCATTTTAAGTATAAAGATAGACACATTAAAAGTGAATGGTAGAGAAAAAATACCACAGAGATACTGACCAAAAGAAAGATGGAGAACTATTTTAATATTAGACAAAGTAGACTTTAGAACAAGGAATATTGTCAGGGATAGAGACATTACATGATATCAAGGGTTCCTTCTCCACTGTAGTATTACTCAGATCTATTGCAATGATACGTATTTTTTCATTAAATTTGTATTTTTGGCAAAACTGTGATTTTATTTTAAAAAATAAAATAGTGCTACTAAACTTATAATGATAATAACATTAATAAGCAACTGTAGTACCCATTTCTTTTTTTTCCACCATTCCTAATTCCTGGCCCTAGAGGGACCCACTTTCGACTCTTAACTGTAACTGCTTGTATTTATTCCACTTTTCTAAATAATATACTTATCCTGCTATTATTTAACATTTTTCAGTTTTAGATTTTTTTTTTGCTATAGAAAGTAAGGATTTAATTCTCTTAACATCAATACCTGTGATAACATATAACTCACCTCCCAAAATTTTCCCTCCTGCCTCAAAATCTAATTAACTTTTAAATTAAATTCTTATTTAATTGCTACTTAATTATTTCTTTTTTAACTGTCTCAATACATAAAAATACTTTAAGTGTTTTGTCAGTTTCATAATTTTCTTGGGTGTATGCTTTCATGAAACTATATGTATTTTCTGATAGAGAGCTACTGATAAATTCATGGGGCATCTCTCACATTTGCACTTGTATTCCTATCCACCCTATGCATAGGCTCCACATGGTCATACCAGTCATCCTTTTACCTATACTTATCAGCACCTCTGTGGTGTGAATGTTCTTGGCCTTTTTAATGGACCCAAGTATCATTCTGCTACAAAGTGACCTTTCATCTACCTTGTGGGTACAAGTTTTTGAAACCACAACATAAGCTTGTTCTAATGACTTATTCTCTTCCCCAGTTTTATCTTCTCAGACCCTGTCCCTTCCCAGAAAGAAGAGGAGATGACTGAGTCCCAGGTAAATACTAAATAGTGTATTTGCTTCCTACCTTATTCTACAGTGCAATTTAAGGGTATTGTAGTAAGCCATACAGTAAATTAGAAAGGCCTATTTACAGAAAACATTTTCAGAGGAAATGAAGTTGGAAGATCAAAACTAGGGAAGAGTTAAAATGTGGGTTTTTTTAATGAAACATTCATTTGGAGAGATTCAAGTTGGGCTTCAAATTTAAAATTTAATTTTTATTGGTAAAGCAAACCAGAGCAGAAATTTCTGCAGAAATTTGTTAAATAATTTTTATATAAAGATAAAAAAATTTCCTAACAGAAATAAGCTTTTCTTTGGCACCTAGGTCAATGAAAACATTATAGTGTGACTTCTTGTAGTTGATAAACCTAGCTTGTTTAATAGTCTGTTTTGATCAAGGATAAAATAAAGAGTATTTGTCAAAATAGCCCAGTATTGGAAAAAACCCCACAAATGAACATTAACAGAAAAAGGAATAAATTATAGTATTTCACATGGTGGCATACTACATAACAATTAATAAGAATAAGATGATGGCTACACACAACAGCATGGATGGGTCACACAGAGTGAAAGAAGCCAGAAACAAAAAAGTATGTACCATATGGTTCCATTTATATGAAGTTGAAAAACTGGAAAAACTAATGTATTTTGATAGAAGTCAGAATGGTGGTTACCTCTCAAGAGGGTGTTTACTAGGAAAATTCATGAGGAAATCTGGAGTGCTGAAAATGTTCTGTGTTTTGACTTGGCTGGTAGGTATGCATGTCTATAAATGTATAAAATGCATAAAAATGTAGCTCACTACAACGAGGAATTATCCAACTCCAAATATCAATAGTGCTGAGGTTGAGAAACCCTAAGTAGTCAAGACAGTATGTTAGGTGAAGAGAAAGAAAGATAGATTAATAGAAAAGAATAGAACCCAAAAAGAGACTCACACAAATATAGCCATTTGATTTTTAACAAAGATGCAAAATCAATTCAATGAATTTTGATCTTTTTAACAAATAATGTTGGAATTAGTCATCCATATCTGAAAACCTTGACAAATCTCCTAATTTATACAAAAATTACCTCAAAATGTATTATAGATCTAAATTTCAAACATAAAACAATAACAATTTTTAAAGAAAATATAGGAGAAAATCATAATGACCTGGGATCATGTTGTGGCTGCTTTTTCGCTCCTGAGCTCGGTGGCGAAGGAAGGAATGAATAATCACTCAAAACACACAGTGTTTAGAGAGAAAGGGAGAGACCAAAATATAAAGGAGAAAATGGACGCCTCGGCTAACTTCCTCCCTGTGTTTATTTCCAAGGACATGTGCAAAGGGTCAGGGCCTTTTGTAATTTCTTTAACAGCTTCCATACAGGTCATCTGTTTTCAGCTGATCTTTTCAGAGCAAATAAGCAGCTTTGGGCATGTGTTTTCACCTGACCCTTCATTCACCTTGCTCCTGTTCTTTCCATCCATCCATCCTTTCTTCTAGGCCCATCCCCTACAGATCTCATAAAGGTAGAGAGTGGAATGATAGAGGCTGGGAAGGGTGGATGGCTTAGAGGGCGGATGAAGAGAGGTAGATGAAAGGGTACAAACAGATAGAGGGTGTAAGTTGTATCATTCAACAGCAGAGTACAATGAATATTGTTAACAATAATAAATTATGTATTTCAAAGTGGCTAGAATAGAGGACTTGAAGTATTCCCAACACATGGAAATGATAAATAATCAAAGTGATGGACACATCAAATACCCTAAATTCCTTGACTCGATTATTAAACATTTTATGCATGTATCAAAATATCAAATATACCCCATAAGTATATAAAATATTATGTATCAATAAAATAAAATACCTATTTTAGCAGGCAAAAAATTGGGATGATAAGAAATAGATATTAAAATAGAAGAGTAACAGTGTGTGTAATAGTATTGCACTGTTTGGGATTTCCTTTTTATTTTTAATCAATATTTGCTTTAGGTTTCCTTTTAAATTATTCATTTCATTCTGATTTTAAAAATTTCAGCCACAGACAGATACATACTATTTTAACTGTCAGCTTGTTTTAATAGTTTTTCCTAATTTTGGATGTTTCTTTTCCTTCATTAAACTTATTAAACATTTGCCTAATTCATTATTTATTCTTAAAAATATCTTTTAAATATGGAGATTTATGTATATAAGTTCTAGAATTCTCATGTTTAAGATAATTTCTGCATTCACATTTACTAGATTATTTTTCTTAAGCATTTTCTTCACATTTATTTTAATGATTTCCTTTTGCATTCTCTCACTCTTGAGCTGTCTACAGTTAGGATTTTCTTGCAAAATCTTTCATGTTGGTTTCTAAAATTTATTTACTAGTTTAATGATCTGACTTCCTGAGGAAAATGCAGCTTCCTGAGGAAAAATCTGAGACTGAGGTAGACCCAGGAAGAAAGTATCTTATGTGCTAATGTCCTTCACTATGATTGGTGAAACCAGGGTCAGCTTATCATCATGTTTTCTCCTCAGCCCCACTTCCCCACAAAGTGTTTATCCATGCATATTTTTATCTTCTCCCAGGTATAAGGGAAAACCTTTAAACCCCTACTGGATTTCAGGGATTTATTTTTGCCTAACACTTTGCTTTTGGTTTCTTGTTTGTTTCAAATGCCATGATCTTCAGCAGGAAAGGGTTCCAGGACGCATCTACCATCAGTCCCACAGCTTTTTCTGAACCCTTCGTGTTAATGGATGTTTATGTTCATTGGATCCTGTTAGGACCTAGAAATAAATTCTTAGAATCATTAATTGTGAATTAACTATTGGAGACTTCCTTTTATCTTACCCCATCTCTGGTAGAAATTCCTCGAAAATAGGAAATGTGGATTTCTCCCACTTTTCCAAGTGCTGTTGTCGATTTTTTCTTATGTTCATATTTTGGGCATTTCAGTTTTGAACCAGTAATGATGCCTTAGATTTCTGTATTCAAATCATATTGCTTTCAAGAAGTTTTCACCAGTTTCTCATTTCTGAAACTCTTTCTATAGCTTTCTTCATATACAGTTCCAGTTATAATTCTAATTTTGACCATTAAAAAATAAATATTTATCAAGGCCTCTTTTCTTTGTTGTTATCTGTAGGATCCCCATCTTTAGCCCTCTTTTTTTCTGTATGTGTAAACTCTTCGAGCAGTCAAATCCCATTTTCATGGCTGCAGACACATATTGTAGGCTAATGACTTCCAGTGTAGATTTCTCTTGATCTCATGAACAATATGTCCAACTGCTACATCAATGGATATCTTTAGTTGGATGTCCTACCATACTCCAAATTTTGCCTATCATTCTCTCCCTGTTTCTGCTTCTACCCAATTCCTACTTTCTTTTTTCCCTGCCTTTGTGAGTTCCCAAACTAATTAACCTGAGTAAAGTTTTATTTTTCTCTTTCTTTTACACTCAGTATAAATTGGTACCCAAGATCTCCTCTTTAACCCATGGTAGTTATTAAAGTTACATGCTTGCTAAATTAGTGAATGAATATAAATTGACGGAATGTTGCTAATATGATGTTTTTCTTTTTTTAGAAAATGATAAAACCAGGTAAAGTTTTTTAAACAACCTCTAAGTAATATCAGAACAAGGTTCTGTATGTTTTGTCCACATCAGCTAAGATGGATAACTTCAGATTGAGTAGGAGTGTATTGTTACAGGGAACAGTGACATTCAAAGATGTGGCTATCGACTTCACCCAGGAGGAGTGGAAGCAATTGGATCCTGCTCAGAGGAACCTGTATCGGAATGTAATGCTAGAAAACTATAACAATTTAATCACAGTAGGTAAGAGTAATTTACTATATAATTCAAACTCTGGAAATAAAGTGCATTTTTTCTTCAGTGTTTCTGAAATGTGTGGAACTTTTAAATGCAAGAGTGAATTTAGCCTTGAGAGGCCCCTGCTCACGTGAATGTCCATGCTGCAGCTTTCAGAGCAGAGGGTCATCCTTGGTTCTATTTCAGTGGGCAGCGTCTCCAGAAGCCACATTTTCTTGTCCTTCAGAAAGCCTGATTTCCCTTATGCAGCCTCAATTCTTGGGTGGATCTTTGTTCCTAGTACATTTGCCCAAATCTGTGTCGCTTCTCTTTGCCAGGCTGTCCATTCACCAAACCTGATGTGATTTTCAAATTGGAGAAAGAAGAAGAACCATGGGTGCTGGAGGAAGAAGTGTTAAGGAGACACTGTCAAGGTTAGTGGGTGGGAAACTGACAGGTAAGGAGGGGTTAGAACCCTATTAATGGTTAATCAATGAATAGATGATCCCTCTGAGATGTTCTGGAAAGATATTTTCCTGGAGTCTGTAGACTTCTATAGTGACAATTGGTGTGAACTCTTTATATGCCTAATATGTCACTTCAGAGGTCTGATTGGCTTTCTTACCTATGTGCTAGGTACCAACTTTTCTTTATTAGTTTTCAGCCTTACTTTGATAGTCATTCTATTATTAGCATGTTCAGTCTCTCTACCCAACTTTATACAGGATCCTTTCCTTTTGCATACAGACATTCATGGATTTGCAGTTGTTCGAATAAACCTGTTGACATTTCTAGTCCTTTACTTTCTCTTTTTTTCTTCCGTTCTAAATCCTTTAGCATTATATTTTATACCCGTAGTCACACTTCCCACTGTATTTTCAGCTTTTGCTTTCATACTTCAGTAATCACTACCACGCTTTTACTTCAATAAAAGTTTTACATAAGTGCTGATTTTTTGTTAGCTCTCATTTTCTGCTATATTTGTCATGTATATATTCCTGTGTATGTGTGTGTATACACATTCATACACACATATACATATTACATGCATATACATGTATTTCTAATTTGATAAAATCGTTTTTGCTCTCTAAGGAGACTGTAATGATTTATATTTCTATCAACATAGTCTATTAGCATGTTTTTAAATCTTTGCCAGTATGATAGATGAAAAATTATAACCAATTATAGTTTGAATTAACATTTCCTTTGCGTGAAAGCAAGCATCTTTTCATGTTTAAAATCTATAGTTCTTTTTTTTTTTTTTGAGGCAGAGTCTCACTCTGTTGCCCGGGCTAGAGTGCCATGGTGTCAGCCTAGCTCACAGCAACCTCAAACTCCTGGGCTCAAGCAATCCTCCTGCCTCAGCCTCCTAAGTAGCTGGGACTACAGGCATGTACCACCATGCCCAGCTAATTTTTTCTATATACTTTTAGTTAGCCAATTAATTTCTTTCTATATTTAGTAAAGACGGGATCTCGCTCTTGCTTAGGCTGGTTTTGAACTCCTGACTTTGAGCGATCCCTCTGCCTTGGCCTCCCAAAGTGCTAGGATTAAAGGCGTGAGCCACCTCGCCCGGCCTATATTTCTTTTTTTATGAACAATTTTTTTCTTTTGCCTTTTCTTCCATTGAGTCTTTAATTTGTATGAACTCAACACATTAAGGTGATTGGCCTTTTACTTGCCATATGTTTTTCTTGTATTTTTTCCCAAAGAAGTCATTCCTTTTTGAACTCCTGACCTTTGAGTGATCCTCCCACCTCGGCCTCCCAGAGTGCTAGGATTACAGGTGTGAGCCACCATGCCCGGCCCCGAAGTCATTCCTTTTTGAAGTACTTTTTGCCATCTTGACTTTTTTTTAATGTTCATGTAGTTAAAACAATCTTTTCCTATATATTATCATATAATTTTTTCCTTTTATATATTGGTGAATTATATTTACATATTTCTTAATAATGACTCATCCTCTCATGTTTGCTATGAATTTAAATAATTGTTTCAACTCTTTAAGGCTTTGATGGAAATATTATGCTGGTTTCATAAATAGAATTTGGAAGCTTTCCTTCATGTTCTAGAACACTTATAAAGCATTGGTGTTAAAACTCCCTTAAAAATTTTAAGGGAGTTAAACTATTTAGACCTTGTAGATTTTTGAAGGAAGTTTCCTTGACAACTGTTTTCATTGTTTCTTTTTTTTTTTTTTTGAGACAGAGTCTCACTCTGTTGCCTGGGCTAGAGTGCCATGGCATCAGCCTCCCGAGTAGCTAGGACTACAGGCATGCACCACCATGCTCAGCTAATTTTTTCTATATTTTAGTTGGCCAATTAATTTATTTCTATTTTTAGTAGAGACAGGGTCTCACTCTTGCTCAGGCTGGTTTCAAACTCCTGACCTTGAGCAGTCCGCCCTCCTCAGCCTCCCAGAGTGCTAGGATTACAGGCGTGAGCCACTGAGCCCAGCCTTCATTGTTTCTTTTATAACTGTTCTATGTAGATATTTTTGTCTCTTGGTATTTCTTTTTCACAACAGGTTATATTTTTCAGGAGATTATCTACTTAATCTTAGCTTTTAAATTAATTTTCACAGAGTTGACCAAGTAATGCCGATGAATATTTAAATTTCCTCTGTATCTGTAAAATTTTGCCACATATTGTGACCTCTATAAAATTGCATAACTCTGAATCTCACATCCTTACCCCAACAGAGTTCTTCCTAAAACAACGTATATTATAGTGTTTCCTTGTTCAGATCTGGCTTCTCAAACATCTTAGGATATCAAATATTTTGTAACCACTCTACACTCCCAAATTTTAACATTGTAAGCATTGGTTTATTAATTCTGACCTTCAGGGTACAATGTCTATTTTGACACTGTCAACTGCTTGCTCTTCTCAAATCAGCATGAACAGCTGTCCTCTCTTGGAATCCTTCTTCCTGTGTTCTAGTCTTTACTGTATTTGTCAACACTAACTCATTTCTTACAATTGGGTTTACAGCTACCTCCTCAGATCATTGAAGAATCAATGACTTTTTATTCTCCATGTTTATAGCAAGGAAAAGATATCACAGACTTTTAAAATCCACCATCTTGAAACATCCAGTCTTTATAGTCACATTCGATATTTTGATCTTGCCTTCGAAATTCTCTTCTGCTTGATATACAATGATGACCCGATGTTACCTTCTCCCTCACCATCTTTTGCTTAATTGTGCTTCTCATTTTCACTATAACTGAAATGACCAAAGAGCTTAGCATTCCGCCTTCTTTTCTACATTTATAACCTGCAACCAAGTCTCTAACTTTACCTGTTTACAGGACAGCTTCGCAGGAATTTTTCCCTCACTTTATTCTCAATCTAAGAGAAAGGAAAGAAAATCTCCATTTTCTCATTGGAGGTAAGCAGCAATAGGAGACTTCATGTCTCCTCCTTCAGTATGCAGACTTTCACTTATTCTCCCTATATTTGAGCCAGTTTCTTCTCACTATATTCTTCTGCCTGGTGTCTCTGACTCTAGAGCCTCTCTGGTTCCATTTCTCCAGAACCAGAGAGTAGTCTCCCATCTTCTCTAGAGTAGAGGAGTGAATGATAGGCACCTCATTATACAATGCAGGCATCTGTTTGCCATATAGACTTCCAATGTTTCTTTTATTTTTAACCCCTCCATCATTCCCATCTTTCATGGTACATGATTTCTCTAATTCCTGAGCCTTTCTTTAGTTATATTGTAGGAATTTGGCTTTGTTTTTTGGTATCTTCCTCTGCAGGCACTTGAGTTTCAGCTTTCTAGGTTGTCATGTCATATAATAGTCCTTAATCTTCTTCCATCTGCTACAGTTATGTTTACATCTATTGTCTATTGTTATGTCTTATGGTCTTTGTTTTTGTTAGTTTATACCTTTTAAAGTATCCCTTATTAGTGTGATTTTTGTTGGAATCAGAGATAAACTCATGTATTTATTATGCTGTATTTAACTTCAATTTCTTACTGTTTTTCTCCCTCTGCTCAGTATATTTGCTCCCTATCCAATCAACCTAGGTGGGCACCTCCAGTCTTATGTTCCAGTCCTTTCATTCAGTTTTTACCTTCTCATTATTTTTTCTCAATTCATTGATTACTACAGTGTTTAGAACAATTTTATATGTTTACTTTTTTGAATATATACATGCTGCTCATAGCATAAAACTTTTAAGTTGAAAAGTAATTCTTCTTCTCTTACTAATTTCCCCTCCATGATGACACCCCTAGTGTGTCATTTTCCTTTGCACTATTACTTGTATTTTCAAACATTTTTATTGAAACAACTTTAAATTGATTGATTAATTTGTGAATACCATCTTTATGCTGCTGAATGTTGTTTTCCAAAATGTGGTATGCCTTTTGTCTTAGTTTACTAGGGCTGCTGACTAAGGCTAGTGACTTGATTTTTCTGTTAAACAGTTTTGTTGACAAATACTAATTTTACCTTTCTTTTCCAATTTGTTATTCCTCTGATTTTTTTTTTTTTCATTTAATTGCATGACTCTCCACTGTAATAATAGTGGTGATAGTACTCGTCTTTTCTTATTCCTGACTTTAATGTGAATGCTTCTGTTTTTTTCCCATTAAGTATAGTGCTGGTGTTTGGATTGTACTGTACTTTATTCTCAAGTTAAGTGAGTTTCTGTCTATTCCTATTTTATAAAGGATTTTTAAATGAAAATAGATACTGAGTTTTTTTTTATCTTTTTAATATCTATGGAAATGATTGCTTGATTTTTAATTTTTTACCTATTAATATATTTCCTTTTATATAATATATTTTCTAATTTTAAAACATATTTCTGGAAAAAATCTACTGAGGTATATTTGCTGTGCTTCTGGGACACTTTTTTCTTCTGGGTCATTTTGATGTTTTACATAGATTATTTTCATTGGGTAAATGAAATTGGTGGATAGTTTACTTTATTTGTGTGTCCTCTTTTTCAGGTTTTGATGTTAATATTATGTTTGTTTCAAACAAAAAATATTATCCTCTCTATTTTCTTTTGTAGCATTTTGCACAGTGTGAGTTGTTCCTTAAATCTTTGTTAGAATTCCCATGTGAATCTCTTTGGATCTTTTTGTTTTGTTTTAGGGAGTCGATTTTTATATTTTTCTGTTCATTTTATGGAAATTTGTCTAGATAAGTTTTCTGCATTTCTATAGTCAGTGTTGGTAATTTGCATTTTCCAGAAAAGCATTCATGTCAGTTTATAAAAATGTATTTCACTAGAGTACTGCAAAATGATCTTATGATGTTTTAACTTCACATTTTTAATTTTTTTGTGCCATTATTTCTTACTCTATTTGTATGTTCTGCATCTCCCTAAAAGTTATTCTGCATTTACCTAATAGTTTTTTTTTTGTCTTTCAAATCCCTTATAAAAGCAATCAAAGTTATTTTTATTTATAAATATCTGCCTCTATTCATATTTCCTTTCCTGGAATTTTCTTCTCAAAAATTAGGAGGTAGGAGATACATACGTTTGAAATTTGTTTAATAATTGGAGAGTAGGTCTTAAAGCAAGAATCAATTCCTTAATAGAATTTTTTTTTCAATTTTCTTGGTTTTACAATATTGGAAAAAAGTTCACAAGTGATATTTGTTTGCAATCTATTTTAGATGAAATATGGGGAATTGATGAGAATCAGAAAAACCAGAACAGACTTTTGAGACAAGTTGAAGGTAAATTCAAGAAAACACTGGCTGAAGAAAAAGTCAATAAATGTCGTAAAAAATTTGCAAATGTATTTCCTCTGAACTCAGATTTTGTTCCTTTTGGACACAATCTCTATGAATATGACTTATTTGGAAAGTGTTTAGAACATAATTTTGACTACCATAATAATGTGGAATGCCTTATAAGAAAGAAACATTGTGAATATATTGAACCTGTGAAATCATATGGTAATAGCTCATCCCATCTCGGAGTAACCCCCTTTAAGTGTAATCATTGTGGAAAAGGCTTCAATCAAACCTTGGACCTCATCAGACACCTGAGAATTCATACTGGAGAGAAGCCCTATGAATGTAATAACTGTAGAAAAGCCTTCAGCCACAAGGAGAAACTCATTAAACATTATCAAATTCATAGTCAGGAGCAGTCTTTTGAATGTAATGAATGTGGGAAAGCTTTCATTAAAATGTCAAATCTCATTAGACATCAAAGAATTCATACTGGAGAGAAACCATATGCATGTAAGGAATGTGGGAAATCCTTCAGCCAGAAATCAAATCTCATTGATCATGAAAAAATTCATACTGGAGAGAAACCTTATGAATGTAATGAATGTGGAAAAGCATTCAGCCAGAAACAAAGCCTCATTGCACATCAGAAAGTTCATACTGGGGAGAAACCTTATGCATGTAATGAATGTGGTAAGGCCTTTCCTCGAATTGCATCCCTTGCTCTTCATATGAGAAGTCATACAGGGGAAAAACCTTATAAATGTGATAAATGTGGCAAAGCCTTCTCTCAGTTTTCCATGCTTATTATACATGTTCGAATTCATACAGGTGAGAAACCTTATGAATGTAATGAATGTGGAAAAGCCTTCTCTCAAAGCTCAGCGCTTACTGTACATTTGAGAAGTCACACTGGTGAGAAACCCTACGAATGTAATGAATGTAGAAAAGCCTTCAGCCATAAGAAAAACTTCATTACACACCAGAAAATTCATACTAGAGAGAAACCTTATGAATGTAATGAATGTGGGAAGGCTTTCATTCAGATGTCAAATCTTGTTAGACACCAGAGAATTCATACTGGGGAAAAACCCTATATATGTAAGGAATGTGGGAAAGCCTTTAGCCAGAAATCAAATCTCATTGCTCATGAAAAAATTCATTCTGGAGAAAAACCCTATGAATGCAATGAATGTGGTAAAGCCTTCAGCCAAAAGCAAAATTTTATTACACATCAGAAAGTTCATACTGGAGAGAAACCTTATGATTGTAATGAGTGTGGTAAAGCTTTCTCTCAAATTGCATCCCTTACTCTTCATTTGAGAAGTCACACAGGGGAAAAGCCTTATGAATGTGATAAATGTGGAAAAGCCTTCTCTCAGTGCTCACTGCTTAATTTACATATGAGAAGTCATACAGGTGAGAAGCCCTATGTATGTAATGAATGTGGAAAAGCCTTCTCTCAAAGAACTTCCCTTATTGTGCACATGAGAGGTCATACAGGTGAGAAACCCTATGAATGTAATAAATGTGGAAAAGCCTTCTCTCAAAGCTCATCCCTTACTATACATATACGAGGCCATACAGGTGAGAAGCCCTTTGACTGTACTAAGTGTGGAAAAGCATTCTCTCAAATCTCATCTCTTACACTTCATATGAGGAAACATACAGGTGAAAAGCCTTATCACTGTAATGAGTGTGGCAAGGCTTTCAGCCAAAAGTCACACCTTGTTAGACACCAGAGAATTCATACTCATTAGAAATCCTGTGAATATTGTGAATATGGGAAAGCCTTTGGAAGGGATTAACACCTCATTGCACATTACACAAATGGTTCTAGAGCAGAAAACTATGAATGTGGGAAAGCTGACTGAAGAAGTCATAAACTTATGAAACAGAATTCTTACCAGGTTGACAAATTGCATAATGAAAAAGCTGATTATCTAAAACCTTAAGCAGACATTTTACTTATCCATAATTTATTAAATTAAGAATTCTCATTAAAATCTGAAACAAGATATCTGCTATCAGCATATCAACATAATACTTGAACTCCCAGCCAATGTCTTAAGTAAGAAAAAGAAGATTGGGAAAAAAGAAGAACTCTTAAAATAACCTTTTATACAAGAAATAATTTGAAAATGTGTAGATAGAAAATATCTAAGAATAAATAATGATTTATGAGACATAAAAATAAAATTATAAATCATCTTGAAGGGCACAGAAGAACATTATGTCTCAAAAGACTTGACTTTGTAAAAATCTAAGTTCTCTCCCAAATCTGTAAGTTTAATCTACTTACACTTAAATTTTACATCAGTTATATTTTAAGGAACTTCACAAACTGATTCATAAATTTTATATGGAAAAGTATAAGACACAAATAGCTGAAACAAATTTGAAAAAGCAAAACAAATAGGGAAGACACACTCTATTATATATTATTTACTTATTTAAAGATGTCATTTAAACTGTTATTGAGGGAATAAATCAGTAGAAACAATAAATACTGAGGATTGATACAAAAATCAAAGAAGATAAGGGAATTTTGTGTGTGATAATGCTATTGAAATCACTGGAATTAATGGCATATTCAATAAATGAAAGGTCAATATGAGAAAAAAGTTAGTTTTCTATCTTACACCATATACAAAAATAAGATCCAAATCGACTGATGACCAGAATACCAAAAGCAAATTTCTTACACTATGATGCAAATAGAATATATTTATTAGAGTAACAGATTTTCTTAAAAACACATAAACATGGAACAATTGATTCTATTTTGATGTTTTGGCCTCATAGGCACCCACGCCTGTGTGCAAAGAGATATATGTAACTGTTCGCTGCATCATGGTTTGTCTAAGTTGGTTTTAACAAATTTCCATCAATAGAGGCATAGATCAATACAATGTGATTTTTTTTCTTCGATAGAATACAGTATTTAGAAGACAAAATTTACATGCAGTTACATGGATAGATTGCAGCATATAATATTGAGAGAGAAACAAAATGCACAATTAAATATTGTATAAAAGTTGTATAATATTAATAAGATGGTACAAAGAACAGTACGATGTATTGGTCATCCATATATGACATTGGTTGCCTTTTGGGATGTGGGAAAGATTTGCTGGGAGTTGTTATATTTACCTGTAATATTTATTTAATAAAAGAATGAAAGCAAATATGACAATGATGGTAAGTCTGGTTGTCAAAATTATATTGGCTTTTCAAAATCCTTTCTTGCCTATATTTATTTTCCTAATTTCTCTAAAATAAGAATCAAGTGGTTGGGGGAACCTGGGCCTATAGCCTCAATTTCAAAATGCATACTTATTCTTGATTGGATAATAACATTTATAGAATAAATTCTCTTTACCATACACAAAACAATCCTGACAAGGTATTATTTTTTTACCTTCTCTTCATAATGTTAATTGGGATAATGAAAATCAATATATAGCATTTATTTTAGGCCAACTTTTATGTTTTTAAATAATTTTTATCTTAAACACAAGTCTTTCCCCTAATTGAAAGCAGTGGGGAAAAAAAGAATTATTTAATTGGGATAATTTGAGTCTCCACTTGGAAAAAAAACCAGCCTACATTTGGGTTGGTTTTCAGGTGAGGGAAAGAAATCATTCACATACATTGTGAAATGTGGTTAGCGTTCTAATATGTCAAGCCAAGGATAGTTACCAGCATCAGAGCAGGGGCAATTTAAATATGTCCTAACAAAGCCTTCTTTGATTTCTAGATCCTTAAATGGGGATGCAGATGCTAATGATTTTATGTGTGCCAGGTAAGGGCCCAGTGGATGTGAAAAGCTCACTTTTTCCTGTTCAACAAATGGTTTATGGTGAGGCCTTCAAAACATTTATGGTGACTCAGCGTTTTTTCTGTGAATAGTCCATTCTTATAGTTTGTTTTTTCGCCTGCAACTTTAAAACATGTTTTAATTAAGAAATAATCACAGATTTATAGGAAGTTACAGAAATAATACCCCATAGTACTATTTAGTTTGTGTACCCTCCATCTAGTTTCTCCTAATGCTAACATCTTACATAACAATAGTAAAATATCAAATTTGACATTGGTAAAATCCATAGGTATTATCAGATTCCACCAGTTTTATATGCCCTTGTGGATGTGTGTCTGTATAATTCTATACAATTTTATCTCACATGTAGATAAAGAGAGCAAGATGGTTAGGACATAAGGGATGAAAAATTACCCTTTGGACACAATGTACACTATTCTGGTGATGGGTACACTAAAAGCTCAGATCTCACCAAAATACCATATATACATGTAACAAAACTGTACTTGTATCCCCTAAATATATTGAAATAATAAAAAATACATATAAAATAATTAATCTGTGAGTTTACACAGACTATAAAGTTTAGTAGGAGAACCCAAGACAGAGGATGTCTCAACACAGACTTTCTAGGAACTGTTCTGTATCCTGATCATGGTGGTGGCTACAGGAATCTATATCTGAAGTCAAATTGCATAGAACTATACACGATGTGCACGTACAAACTAGTGAAAACGAGGTAAATTGTGTAGCCTGGTTAACAGTATTGTACAATATAAATGTTTTACTTTTGAGGCTTGCAAGGCCTTTTATTCTGTTCCACAATCACACTATAATGAGTTTATGGCTTTGTCATGTGAGCCAACCTATATTTTATCCAATCTAATCTACATACCATTCAATTTAAATAAATGTAACCTTGCTTCATCCCAATCACTAATTGGATTCAGGAATTCCATACACTCACCAGACAGCCTTTAATATCCACACAGGCTGCTGGAGCTGCCACAGCTATAGGTCCTGCTCCCAGGCAGCCACTGCCTTCGCCATAGTGGAGCAGCAGTTGTGAGCATTAGCGCTGTTGTAGTATGCGCAGCCTCTTCTGTGAGGGCCTGCCAGGGGGTCCCTCATCAGGATGACTCGCGGGGCCTGACATTTTAAATTTCACAGCTGCAGAGGAGACTCCCTGCAAGGCAAAATACTCAACAGCATCGCCCGCCCGCGACCCTCGCAGTGCATTTCCGAAGTGTTCTGACCGTGCTGTGTGGTCATTGCCAATGTGACGTCTATGTGGAGAGGTTCAAAAAGTTCGTGGGTATATTGTCCCCAAAATTCTAGAGAAGAATCTTGATTAGAGTCAGAAGGTTGAGCACCTAGATGTTGACAGAGCTATGGGAATGAACAAAGTCGTCCATGTTTAGAGAGATGGAGGTTTGGTGATTGTGAAGTCATTTCAGGTTTTTCTTGAGAGATGTGAATGCGTAGGAAACCCTTGGCTTCAAAGATAAAAGACTAAAAAATGTCTGAGCTGTAGAGAACACTTTCTGGGAAACAACAGAATGAGATAATCAAAGAGTGTACCTGAATGCTCCTTTTAATTCCAATCCAGGGAGATTTCTGCATCAATCCCAGCCTCCAGGAGGTAACAGGATTCTGCTATGATGGGCTTGATGGACCTGCAGCCTGGGCTTCCCCAAGGCTTATCGCCGTATTTTGAAGTCACTCAGCCTGGGTCAGGTCCAAGCAACAACCACAAATCCCCTCCAGGATGGATGTGGCAGGCAGCAGATGCAAATACCTACTGCTGTTGGAGCTTGGGTTGGCAGCATGTGACTCCTGTGGCTCTTTGCTCCCTTGCAGTAGAAAGGTAAGGCACTAGAGGTGGTCTCAGGACATCCCTGGAACTGTTGGGAGTGGAATTTGAAGTGCAGCCATCTGGGGTAAGTTCCCAGGACTCTCCTCTGTTTTTGTATTGAAAGGCATTTTTGTGATGACTACTGACATTTTATTCCTCCTATGAAATAATTCAAAAACAGTTAAATAAAATAAAAACATATCTAGTATTTTTACCATTCAATATTTTAACATTCAATATTTGAACCATATTCATGATTATCCATATTTTAATTATGCCATAAATAAAATTAAGATCATTCAATAACTGTCACTTTTAGTGTTTCAGAGGCAAGATAATGACAACTATCCTCTTCAAGAAATCTTCTCATATATAAAGAATAAGAAGAAAGATTTCAAACTGGAACCTTGTAGTAAACAGGCATTTATGGCTTGGCGGGGGAAAATGACCTTTGAAATAGGCATTTATGGCTTGGTGAGAAAGACTCTCATTTTGCACTTTTATGAGAGAGTGTGTTAATTTCCAGGATTAAACTCCACAAGGTCTTCTGCAACACCACATCCCTTCCCAGATCCAATCAGTGTCGTAAGTGAATGGAACTCCTGAATCTATTCAGTGTCGCCCTGAAACCAGGAGTCCCAGCAGAGCATCACCCCCCTGTCTCACCCCCCAAGTGCCTCGCCTTGAACCACACCCGTCCCGACCTTGGCTTCTGCTCCCGGAAGGTCGCACCAGGGCGGAGACTTTAGCGGGTGAGCTCAGCTCAGCTGCTCCGCTGCAGGTCGGCGTGCACAGTCTGGCCACCGAAACCCCAGCAGAGCGTCAGGACCACATATTCTATAGTCCTTCGTTTTCACGGACAGAACATCTCACTGGCCCTGGGGGAGAAACCTGAGAACCTCAGTGTCTGGG
>VBSM01003212.1:3327592-3350540 GCA_008086735.1 Cheirogaleus medius
CCTCCCAGAGTGCTAGGATTACAGGCGTGAGCCACCGCGCCCGGCCTTGAATTTTTTTTTATAATTCCTGGAAATGAAATATTTGTCAGTTAGATGTGTGGTATATGTATAGATTAATTTCTGAATCTCTGTTGTGTTTCATTGGTATATTTGCTTATCTTTGCACCCATATCACACTGTTTTAATTTACTATTAGCTTTATAATAAATCTTGATGTCTGTTAGGTTAAGTTCTCCCATGTTATTTTTCGCAGTGTTTGTTAGTTTTAGCCCTTTGATGTTCCATAAACATTTTACAATCACCTTGTCAGATTTCATAAAATATTCTGTCAAGATTTGACAGAATCCTGAATATTTTTAGCTAGCAGGCCACACAAAAACAGGTTGCAGGCTGAATTTGACCTGTCAGGTGAGTTTGCCAACTCCTGAAATAGAAAATGTAATGCATAAAGTGAAATGAATAATAGGTATTGGAAAGGATGTCTGGGTGGGAGATAGCTTGTGATGTAAATATATTGTGAATGACCAATGGGCAAAGCAGAATGGCCTAGGCAGCCCTACCTGTGACTCCTCTGAAAATGTTCTTTCTTCAGCAGGATCAAAGCCAGAAACTCAACCTTGTCCCTCCTGCCCTCTGCTATTCTCCAGTCAGCAAGCGCTCAGCCAACATGTGTGGCTGAGTCATCTCCCTCAGCTGTTCTCTAGTTTATGTGCAGGAAATCCTCTCTGTCCAGGAAAAAACTATCCAGAAGATCAGAAACAACAGCAAGATCAATTTCTTGATCAATCATGCTTGAGTGACAAAGCAGAAATTCAAGAGAGAGAAGTCGACTCCAAACCCCTGTTTGGGAAAGCAAGCGAAAGTGGCACTTCAAAGGCATTCTCCAGCCCACCTGAAGAACAGCTGGTAAGGTCCAAGGAAGACAACACAGTGGCGGATATAGGGCCCAAGCCAGAACAGAAGGCAGACGTTGAGGAAACAGATAAAGTATTGCATGATTTAGAAGTCTCAGGATTTGGAGCAATCAAATATGAAGAGTTTGGGCGAGGCTTTATCAAGGACTCAAACCTACTTGGCTTCCAGAAGACACACACAGAGGAGACAACTTACATGTACACTGAGTGGGGACAGAGCTTCAGCAGTATGTCAATCCTCATCAAAAACCCAAGGACACACTCTGGGGAAAAGCCTTATGTGTGCAGGGAATGTGGGCGAGGCTTTACCTGGAAGTCAAACCTCATCACACACCAGAGGACACACTCAGGGGAGAAACCTTATGTGTGCAAGGATTGTGGACGAGGCTTTACTTGGAAGTCAAACCTCTTCACACATCAGAGGACACACTCAGGGGTCAAGCCTTACATGTGCAAGGAATGTGGGCAGAGCTTTAGCCTGAAGTCAAACCTCATCACGCACCAGAGGGCACACACTGGGGAGAAGCCTTATGTTTGCAGGGAATGTGGGCGTGGCTTCCGCCAGCATTCACACCTCATCAGACATAAGAGGACACATTCAGGAGAGAAGCCCTATGTTTGCAGGGAGTGTGAGCAGGCCTTTAGCCAGAAGTCACACCTCATCAGACACTTGCGGACACACACAGGAGAGAAGCCTTATGTATGCACAGAATGTGGGCGTCACTTTAGCTGGAAATCAAACCTCAAGACACACCAGAGGACACACTCAGGGGTTAAACCTTATGGGTGCCTGGAGTGTGGGCAGTGCTTTAGCCTGAAGTCAAACCTCAACAAACACCAGAGGTCACACACAGGGGAGAAGCCATTTGTATGCACAGAGTGTGGGCGAGGCTTTACCCGGAAATCAACCCTCATCACACACCAGAGGACACACTCAGGGGAGAAACCATTTGTATGCAGGGAGTGTGGGCGAGGCTTTAATGATAAATCAACCCTCATCTCACACCAGAGGACACATTCAGGGGAAAAGCCTTTCGTGTGCAGGGAGTGTGGTCGAAGGTTTAGGCAGAAGCCAAACCTATTTAGGCACAAGAGGGCACACTCAGGTTCCTTTGTGTGCAGGGAGTGTGGGCAAAGCTTTTGTGATAAGTTAACTTTCATTAAACACCAGAGGGCACACTTAGGGGGGAAGCCTCATGTGTGCAGGGAGTGTGGGCAAGGCTTTAGCCGGCAGTCACACCTCATTAGACACCAGAGGACGCATTCAGGAGAGAAGCCTTATATTTGCAGAAAGTGTGGGCGGTGCTTTAGTCGGAAGTCAAACCTCACCAGACATCAGAGGACACACTCAGGATAGAGACTTTGTGTGTACAAGGAGGATAGTAAAGCCTTAGACAGGAGTCACACTTCCACAGACACCAGAGGACACACACACAAGGCTGTGGCTTTAAGTCAGCCATTGCTAGATACCAAAGTGGAGATATCGTATGTGTGATGGTGTGCATGAGCCTGCATTGGTAAGAGTCATATCTTCGGTCCACCTGAAGGAGGAGAATTGCCGGCCCAGGAGCTCTGCCCTTCCCCAGTGGGCATGATGGGTTGTGGAAGGTCTGTCAGGTAATTTGATGGAGGGAGTACATATGAGTAGGTTAAAATTAGGGAATGAAGACTATTCCAGTGTCATTTTCCAAGTATTCTTGAACACTCCTTTCACAGTACCCTGATGTTACAGAAATAACAATACTAGAGCTTGTCTTTCGATGCCTCTTTGACCTTCTAACTTGGCAGAACAAGAGACATGGTAGACACCACGGCTGATTTAATCTTGCTTCCCCAGACCATGACCCTGCAGAGTCAGCCTCAGGGAGAGTTTGGGGAAGGGTGAATTCACGGGGACAGGCTGACAGGCTAGAAAGACAGCAAATATCCTAGCTCTGGGGTTTGGGAAGAGGTATCCATTTTTTAAAATACTCTACCTTTGCTTGCTTCCTGGGGTTTTCTCTGGTTTCCAGGTTGAATCCATACTGAAGATATTTTTATTGATTCATGCATTTTAGATTAGAAGTGTACTACATGCTTTTAGGAAGAAAACATACAATATGCAGAAATAGAAAATGAAAGGACTTTCTTTTCTCCTTTGAATTACCATACAACATCCCACAGGGTTGTTGTACGGATGTTCCAACCATTATGAAACACATCATTTTTTTCCGATTAGGAATACTCTTTTTTAGAAAATGGCAATGTCCCACAAATTAACTTAAAATTCTGGATCAGGTCCCAATTTTTTTCATGGAACTTGACTAAGTGATTCGGAATTTTATTTGGAAAATGAAGTTTCAAGGTAGAAACTGTAATAACACATGTGTTTGTCCAAATATGGGTATTTAGAATAGATATTTAGAACAATGTAAAACACAACAGAAAAACCCATCTATTTATGAGCATTTGGAATGTGATGAAACAGGATTTCAAATTGGAGTGAAAATGGCAATTACGAGATTCAGTGTTTGGGTCATTGGCTATCAATTTAGGGGAAAAAGTAAATGTAGATCTTAAAGTCTCAATATATAAAGGAATTAGAGTTAGGGAATCACTATCTAAAATGCTATGAGATGTAACAGTCTTAATTTATATTTGTTCAAGATCTAAGTAAGTCTGAGCAGAGTAAGAAGATCTAGTAAAAAAATATATTTGAAGTATTATCTTAGGTGAAACAGTCAGCATGGCCTGCCCTCCCTGTCCCTCCCCCATGGCAGTTCATGGGCTGGCTTTTTTACTCCTCAATAGAAAAATACTTAAGTGTTTTAATCCTTTTGAGTCTTAAAACTTAATTATTCTTTTGTTATAAAGATTTCAAAATTAAACATATATCTTTTACGGTTTTTTAACTTTTAGAAAGAATATCACAGTTTTCAATTTAACTCATGAAAAAAAACTAAGAGATTTTGCCTTAAAGTGTTAAAAACTCTTAAGAAAAAATAGAGCAGATAAATGCTACATGAAAACTCAAGTATATTTAAAAAGATACAAACCCTGAGAGACAGTTTCTGTGGAGCAGAAACCAAACAGAGAGAAGTGGAAATGTTCTGAGAAAGGGGTACAAAGGAGTCCCATCTTTTGGCTCAGCCCTGCTGATTCTTAAACCCACATCAGGCCCTCTACTCAGAACCACTCAGAAGAGACAGAATTGGGGCAGGTAACCTGAGTGGTTCACCTGGGCTTAGCCTGGCACCAAAATCCTTATGCAAACTTGAAAACTGATTAGGAGCCAAGTATATCGTATACCACATAGTATGCGATAATGTGGATTCTTTTCATCAGATGTTTTTATTTTTTTCCAATCTATGTCTGGAGAGCCATTCACTAGTGCCTCATCTTTCATATTCTGAAGTGACAGCTCTAGAAGTTTCAAACAAACAGAAAAAGTGTCCCAGAGCAACCACTGTCCATCTACCACTCCCATGGTAAGTAGTAGACTATACTACATGGAGAAAATTTTGAAGAAAACGTGAAACAGTATGAAACTATATCACCTCAAATCCACAGGTCAGTTATGGTCACCATTAAAATGTCCCATTTAAAAGGAAGTAGTAGTAAGTTTTAAAATAACTATTATATTTAATTCTATTTTAATTTATTATTATGTTAAAAGTGGTTATCTAAGTATGGTCAGGTGATGTTTGGGGACCCTGAGACCCTTTCAGGGACTCTGCATAGTTAAACACATTTTATAATTATACTAAGATATTACGTTTTTCCATTGTGCTGAAATTTGCACTGATGGTACAAAAACAACGGTGGATAAAGCTGCTGGGGCCTTAGCAGAAATCAAGGCAGTGTCACCAAATTCTACTAGTAGTTATTATATTCTTCACCATCACAGACTTGCGGTTAAAAAAAAAAAAGAAAAGAAAAAAAGAATGTTTTTCATAAAGCAGTAAAACTTTTACTAAATCTCAGTCCTTGATTATAAAAATTTTTAATTATACTTTTTATTTCGAGGTAATTATAGATTCAGCTGCAAGTATAAGAATATTATAGAGAGAGATCCCATGTACTGTTTTCCCAGTATACCCCAATGGTAACATCTTGCAAAAAACTATAATATAATATCATAACCAGTATACTGAATTTGATATGTGTACATCTTTTAAATATTTTGTGTGATGAAATGGGAAATGCATATAAAGCCCTTCTGTATGTTGAAGTATGATAGATTGTTTTAAGGAAATGCACTTCTGTGGTTGGTTGAGTTGTGAGTGAAACTTTTTTACGGACATCATTTTTATTTAAAAGATACCATTTTTATTTGAAAGATAATCAACTGCGGTGATTCATATTTGGATATTCAGTAGATGTTTTGTCAAACATAAAGTAATTTTTAAAAATTGACAGTAAAAACACTGACAGTGATTTTTGCTAATTCGAATTTTAAGCAAAAAGTTAAAATTTTGAAAGATGAGTATATGCTAGTGTGATCCTGACAACTTCCCAATACTTGGTTCTTTGTGATGATATTGGTGATGATATTAGTGAATATGATTTTGTAATACCATGTAATAAAATATATCAACTTTGGAAGATCTGCCTAACTCATTGAACCAGTATTTTCCAAATGACTACCCATGCATGATGCTGTAAAATCATGCATGGGTAAAAGATCCACTGTAAGTTTAAGACAAAAAGATTTTTATTTAGGAAATGAATGTCCAATTCCACATTGCATGTAACCTTTCAGAAATTACTACTTGTTGATTTTTTATGTACTATCAAGAATAATATTGACAAGTATCTGAAAATGCCATTAAAATTCTCCTCTGTCTTCTAACTGTGTATCTGTATGAAGCCAGATTTTCTTTATTTATCTTGACAAATTGAATGCAGGAGCACATATAAAATACCAGCTACCTTCTATTAAACTAGACATTAAAGAGATTTGCTAATGTATAAAGTAATGCCATTCTTCTCACTGATTTATTTTTTTGGCAGAAAATATTCAAACCCAACTGAAAGGGAAACACCTTCCCTTAAATGTTGTTTTTAGATGTTTACAGTCTATATTCCAGAGTGAAAAATACTTCACGTATACACATGCATACCAGAAAAAGTGTTAAATGTCATAATACCTAACATGATGTTAACATCTATTCTCACTGTAAGTTAAACTAGGCACAGAAGAAAATTACCAAATAAATAAATCAGCCAACCATGGCACTGAACATCTATTTAATGGAATCCAAATTCATGGGCATAGTATTTTCTTCATGATAAACTTTAGTGTCCTCATCTCATTCTGACATTTCCTAGTTGTGTGATTATTTCACACGCTAACTTGTCAGTGCTTCTATTTTCTCATCTATAAATGTTAGTTACTGTTTCCTACCTGTAATATTTTCTTAACTTCTATATTCTATAGAGTACAAGAAAAGACCTTAAAATGGAACCTGGTATATAGTAAGCTCTTAATTAATCTAAGTATTTGAGTAAGGAATCACTGGCACCCTTTTGTTCATTTAATTTTTTCTGTGGACATTACTGGTCATCACTGGGGCCAGATACTTATCTAAGTCTCAGGATGTGGCATGAAAAATATCTGGATTCATTACAAAAGACAGTTAACACATAGTGAAATACATGATATATCACATCAATACATTCTATGGAGAAAAATTCAAGCAAGGGAAGAACATAAAATCTAATGGGGGAAATGGAATTTCAGTAGGGTTGACAGTAAATAAGATGTTTGTGAAAGACATGAGGAGGAGAGGGAGAAAGAACGTTTTTCAGATGCCTAGAGAAACATTACTTTAGGTAGAGAAAAGACTTCAAATGCTGTAAAAGGACTTAAGAGTGATCCTGAGGAGGGAGGAGGCTGCTGTGGCTCCAGGTGATGTGCGAAGAGAGTAGGAGCTGAGGTCACGGAGCTAATGTCAGGCCAAGTTTTGTAGGAACTGGTAGGCTACACTAAGGATGGAAACCTATACAGCATGTTACTGTATACCGTATGTACTGAATACCGTATGTATAGCATGTACTGAATACCGTATGCAACTGTAACACAGTGGTAAGTATTTATGTATCTAAACATAGAAAAGGTATAGTAAAAATATGGCATAAAAGATAAAAAATGGTATACCTTTATAGGGCACTTAACCATGAATGGAGCTTGCAGAACTGGAAGTTGCTCTGGGCGAGTCAGTGAGTGAGTGTGAAGGCCTTGGACGTTACTGTACACTATTGTAAACTTTATAAACACTGTACACTTAGGCTACACCAGATTTATAAAAGAATATTTTTCTTTCAATAAATTAGCTATTATAACTTCTTTACTTTATAAATTTTTTAAATGTCTGACTCTTATGATAACACTTAGCTTAAAACATAAACCCATTGAAAAGCTGTACAAAAATATTTTTCTTGTTTTATATCCTTATTCTATAGCTTTTTTCTATTAAATTTTTTTAAAACTTTTTATTAAAAACTAAGACAAACACACACAATGTCCTAAGCCTACACAGGGTCAAGGATCATCAGTATCACTGTCTTCCACCTCCACACTTGTCCCACTGGAAGGTCTTCAGGGACAATAATAACTTGATTAGAGTCTTGCTTCAGGGTTTATTGTTGCTTTCCTCCTTTACTTATTTATAATTTTTTTCTCACAATGAGAAGCAATATTATTTGCTCAATTTTAGTACACACATAGTTTCAGAATTTCTTTTGTTCTCTCTCTTTTGTTTTTTGGAGAGAGGATCTCATTCTGTAGCCTAAGCTGGAGTGTAGTGGTACAATCATAGATCACTGTAACCACTCACTGTAACCTTGAATTCCTTGTCTCAAATAATCCCCCTGCCTCAGCCTCCCAAGTACTGGAACTATAGGCATACACCACCATGCGCGGCTAATTTTTATTTTATTTTTTTTATTTATTTATTTTTTTTGAGACAGAATCTCACTCTGTTGCCCCGGCTAGAGTGCCGTGGCGTCAGCCTCGCTCACAGCAACCTCAAACTCCTGGGCTCAGGCGATCCTTCTGCCTCAGCCTCCCAAGTAGCTGGGACTATAGGCATGCGCCACCATGCCTGGCTTAATTTTTAAAAAAGATTTTTTTTGTAGAGACATGGTCTCCTTACTTTGTCCAGGCTGGTCTCGAACTCCTGTCTAAAGTGGAATTTGTGAAACAGTTACACAGCTCAACAGTATCTTTTTAAATTCTGTTTGCTTAACAGCCCATCATGTATATTAAAGAACACCAAGAGAATGATGAGGAAGGAAAACATATTTTTTAATGTGGATTGGGAATTGCGATACTATCTTATTTCTGCTAAAGATAAAATGATTTACTTGCTTTGGGATATTGCAATATCAACATTAAAGAAATTCAGTGCTCATCAGATATTATAACATGCATAAAGACTACAGATACTTAAAATTAGAAGAAGCGTGAAAGGTTGTATTGCAGAAATTCAAAGATGAGAAGCAAAAGCAAAGACAGTCCATTCCAGCAGCAATAAGACCTGGAAATAATGCCACTGAAGCAACTTACAAAGTAACTTATATACCCCGAGGGAAAAAAGGGAAGCCATTCAGTGATGTAGAAATTGTGAAAGAATGCATTATCGATGTTGTAGGATGCTTAAAACCTGATAACGTTTCAAAGTACAAACAGCTGCCTCTTTCAGGCAGAACCATAACCCCCTCCTCTCACCGCACCCCACCCTGCCGCCCCCTCCCCCCGTGGAAAAAGTGTCTTCCGTGAAACCGGTTCCTGGTGCCAAAAAGGTTGGGGACCGCTGCAATGGCAAGCCCAGGAACACAAGAAAGAAGCTCCGCCGCCTTTCTCAGGTAAACTGCGATCTCTGGGATAAGAGCACAGTCACAGAAACAGTCACCCCCAATGTTGGCCAGTCTCTCTCACCCACAGTCACTCTCACATCCTCGGTGTGACACACTCAAGACTGTCACACAACGACCCACAGTCAGGGGATGTGATTTAAAACACAGAGGCTCACTGCTCCGACAGCACCCGTCGCCCGTTGGTGCGCAAGCGCAAAGGTGTGTCGCAAAGTCCCACACAAGCCGCCACACCCGAGCGCTGGATCCCCGTGAGCGCAGCCTCACCGCTTTCTCACACGCGGTGGCTCAGGGTCACTCGCGGGCCTGGGGTCGCAACAGCCCGCCCGCTACGCCGCCCCGGCCCTGTGCCGGCACCTACGGCGCAGGCGCGAAGTGGAGGCGGGTCGTGGGGCGCTCTGGGAAATGTAGTTCGGCCAAGAAGGCCGTGGCGCAGAGCGCTCTGGAGCTCGCGGTTCGCTGAGTCGGAGGGGAGCGCTGTGTCGCCGCTTGAGATCCCGCCGAGCTCGGAGTCCCGCACGCCGCGGTCCTCGGCCCGCTCCACCTCGTGGAGGATTCTGGGAGGTGACGTCGCGGGTCCCCGTCGCGGGTCCAGTTTGCAGAGCCCGCGGCGCTGGGAGGTGAGCTAGGCCGGGCCCGGGCGAGAGCGGGAGGTCAGGGCCGGGTCGGTGGTGGACCGGCCCGGACAAGGATGGGGACTCGGCGGGCATCGCCAGGGAGGTTGTGTGTGACAGTGTGTCACTTTGTTACTGTGTATAATTCATTATGTGACATGCTGCAGGTGTGACAGAATGTGATCTTGTGTGTCGCCGTGTGTGCTTGTGCATGACTATGATTGTTTCTGGGGAAAAAACTGTGAATATGTATGTTTTGCGTGTAACTGTCTCCCCAAGTATAACTGTGTATGGGTTTGTGAGACACTGGGATGTGACACTGTGTGTGTGTCTGTGAATGTGTGTGTGATTATGTTTGACCACCTGTCTCTGCAGATACAACTGTGTTTGAATGTGTGTGACAGCAAGTGTGATTGAGTGACCATGACCGTCTGTCTCTGCAGGTATAATTTAGTGTAACTGTGACAAGATGTATGACCTTGTGTGGCATGCCACCATGTGTGATTGTGCGACTGTCTCTCTGTTGGAGAAATTGTGTGTGACCGTCTCTCCATCTTTGTGCTGTGTATATGTGTGGCATTATGGGCGTAAGTGTGCAATCATGTATGTTTGTGATTAGGTGATAATTTGTATGTATGCGAGGTCATGGGCGTGATTGTGTGGGACCTGTTCTGTGATTGTGAGGCACAGAAAGATTAAACTTACCCAAGCTTGGCTCTAGAGTTCTAGCTTTTTATTACTAAACTCCCTTGATCTTTCCACACGGGAGCCCTGGATTTTGAGGGTGTTGGAGAGGACTGTCTCTGTTCTTGGACTAGAACATGGGAACCTTATCTGGGTCTCTTCCTTTACTCCCCTGTGAGTCACAGGACCTAAAGATATTGTAGCGAGGCCATCCTCACATTGGCTGCTTTGGAGGGAAGAAAGACCAATCTGAAAGCCCAGTCTTCTCAGATTTTAGCTTTGTCCTTGTCAATACTCTTCCATGTCTGGTGCTGAGAGAGTCTGGATCCATGGATCTTTTTTTGACGTACCAAGTGAGCTAGGTTTTTGGGTTTGACTTTCTCAGTTAATAATAATAATAAGCCGGGCGCGGTGGCTCACGCCTGTAATCCTAGCACTCTGGGAGGCTGAGGCGGGCGGATCGCTCAAGGTCAGGAGTTCAAAACCAGCCTGAGCGAGACCCCGTCTCTACTAAAAAATAGAAAGAAATTAATTGACCAACTAAAAATATACACAGAAAAAATTAGCCGGGCATGATGGCGCATGCCTGTAGTCCCAGCTACTCGGGAGGCTGAGGCAGTAGGATCGCTTGAGCCCAGGAGTTTGAGGTTGCTGTGAGCTAGGCTGACGCCACGGCACTCACTCTAGCCTGGGCAACAAAGTGAGACTCTGTCTCAAAAAAAAAATAATAATAATAATAATAATAATAAAACAATGTTCTCATTTCATTTCCAAATGTGTATGTAGAATCTAAGCAGAAAGAAGGGTACTTTGCTATTCCAGGTGTTGGCTCATGCAATCTTGACAGTGAGGAAAGAAAGGTTCTGAGAGATGGATTAACTTGCCTGAAGTCATGTAGCCAATGAGGAAGACAGTGGAGAGTCAACCTGTGTCTGGAAGCTAAATAAAACCCAAGTTTTTTCCATCACACCTTCTTCAAAGACTGATGGCTCATTTTAAACTTAGAAACATATTACCCAAGGGATACACAGCTATCAGAACAAAACAAACAAACTGAAAAGAAATTTCTTTTATGCAGGTGCTTCTACTCCCAGATGCCAAGAAGACTACATTGTTTCTCCTTTCAGATTGCACAGGATTTATATCAAGTTCGAGCTATACTGCACTAAGGAAATAACTTTCCTAGAGACTGAGTTGGCTAGTGCAGAGTGGCCCAGAAATAGGAGATCATGTATCCTGAATTCTAGGTCAAACACAACTTTCTCCATTTTCAGAATGAAGAAATATTGGCTCTGAGAGGACAAGGAACTTAGGCTGCACAGTTTATTATTGGTTTAGTATTAAAATTTGGCAATGCTTCCCTCAGGCTGCATTTTTGTCAGGTAATAAAGGTTACATCAGCCATCTCTAAAGATGCTTTTCTAAGGAATATATGGCATCAATTCCTCTGGTTTGTTGAATATTTCCCATTCAGACATCTTGGCCTCTTGAAAGAGTTTTTGAATCACACTTCTTATGACTTTGACTTGGTTGTTTAAGCTTCTCGAACCTCCATTTCACTTACTAGTAAAATAATTATAATACCTACCTTTGTAGTTTTGTGAGGATTACATGAGATAATGATATACACCTGCGGTTCCCAACCCTGGGCCATGGACAAGTACCAGTCTGTGGTGTGTTAGGAACCAGGACACACAGTAGGAGGTGAGCGGCAGGTGAGAGAGTGAAGCTTTGTCTGTATTTGAAGCTGCTCCCCGTGGCTCACACCACTGCATAAGCTCTGCCTCAGTGGCAGCATTAGATTCTCATAGGAGCGCGGACCCTACTGTAAACTGTGTATGCTAGGGATCTAGGTTACACACTCTTTATGAGAATCTAATGCCTGATGATCTGAAGTGTAGCTGAGGTGGTGATGCTAATGCTGGGGAGCAGCTGCAAATACAGATCATCATTAGCAGAAAGGTTTGACTGCACAATAAATGTAATGCACTCGAATCATCCTGAAACCATCTCCCCCACTGACCCCCACCCCCATCCATGGAAAAATTGTCTTCCATGAAACTGGCCCCTGGTTCCAAAAAGGCTGGAGACTGCTGACATACACAACATGAGTAACATTGTATATTTATATTATAGAAGGCACAGTAAGATTTATTTATTTATCTAGTATTTTTGAGCACCTACAATGGTTTTCGTATTGTTCTAGCGCTAGACTACACCAGTGAACCAAACAAATCCTAGCTCCCTTGGATATTAGTCTTGTTTGGGAAGACAAACAATAAACAAACCAAGAAGTATATAACACACTCAGTGGTGATAAATGCTAAGAAGAGAAATAAATCAGGATAAGGCAAAAGGGAGTGACTCGAAGAGGGGTTCTCTTTAGATAGAATTTTCAGGGAAGACCCTCTGGTGTAGTGATAATTGAGCACAGATAGGGATAAAGAAAGGGTGTGAGCCATGCTGATATGTGGAAGAGGCTTCAGGCACAAGGAAAAGCAAAGGCAACAGCCTTGAAGGAGGAATGTACACAGTGTTTGAGGAACAGTAAGGAGACCTGTTACCCGGAGTGGGGGAGCAAGGGAAAGAAGGGTAGGAAATGAGGTCAAAATGGGTGGCTAACTGCCTTGTTGGCCATGGGATAAACTTAGATTTTGTTGAGTTTAGGCCATGTGTCTTTGATATAACTTAAGACTTCTGGGGTTAAGTTCAGCATTAGCCTTTTTCTCAGATCTTGGAAAACATGAGGCTGGCTCATGTAAGGAGGTGGGGACCATAAAAAGGCAATAGTTCTGTCTTTGTGAATCTTGGACCAACAACATAGGGCTGGGATGTCATTTTTTTCTTCCTTAACTCTCCCTTGTTGGGACTTTGTTCTTCTCCAAAAGAGAAAACTGAAGAAGGAAGGAGGAATGGCTGTTGGACTTTGTAAAACCATGTCTCAGGTAAGTTGATGTTTTCATAAATTTCACCTCATTTTTCAGGACTTTGGGACCAGAGGGAGAGTCACAAATAGTCCAGAGTGCACTCTCTCAATTTTTCTCTCTCCACATTTTGTTCATTTAATGCTTCTACAAAACATTTAATATCTTTTTTACTCAGCGTTAATACTCAAATATGTGATGAATTGGAACTGTCCTCTTTAGATGGATCATGATTTGTTGAGTTGGAGATGGGTACAAGTGAAGTAAGGGCTAGAGTATATTACCACGTGCTCTATTAAATAGGGAGGTTATAGATGGCCTCTCTGAGGAAGTGACATTTAAGCAAAGCAAACTTCAGTGAAAGTACCAATTAAGTTTTTTAGAGATCTGGGGAAGAGTTTTTTTTGTTTGTTTTTTTTGAGACACAGTCCCACTCTGTTGCCCGGGCTAGAGTGCCATGGCATCAGCCTAGCTCACAGCAACCTCAAACTCCTGGGCTCAAGCAATCCTTCTGCCTCAGCCTCCCGAGTAGCTGGGACTTGTACAGGCATGCGCCACCACGCCTGGCTAATTTTTTCTATATTAATTTCTTTCTATTTTTAGTAGAGAAGGGAGTCTCACTCTTGCTCAGGCTGGTTTCGAACTCCTGACCTTAAGCCATCCTCCCGCCTCGGCCTGGAGGGAAAGGAGCACTATGAGGTAGCTGGGGAGCAAATTATATCAGCCCTTGAGAGTCATGATGAGAACTTTGAGTTTTGTTGTGGGAGGGAGAACCATTGGAGTGTTTCTGATGTGATTTGATTTGTGCTTTAAAAAGAAAATAGCAGGGGAGTGAGGATGAAAGCAGGGAAGCCAGTCAGGAGACTCTTACAGTAATCCAGGTGGGAGGTGATAGCAGCCTGGACCGTGGTGGTGGCTTTGGAACAGTGCGATTCTGGGTATATACTGGAGATAGAAAATAACGTGATGAGGGATTGGTTTTGGAATATGAGAGGAAGAAAGAGGTCAAGGATGACTGTAAAGGTTTTTGTCTGGGCAGCTATATAAATAGTCATGCTATTTACTGAGATGGAAAGGCAGGCTGCAGTGGGATGGGAATCAAGAATTGATTTCTGAATATTTACATATTCAGACACATATTACATATGTGGCTCACATATTTCTATTGGATAGCACTGGTCCAGACAACTCTTTGAAAGGGTTTTATTATTAAGAGGAGTAGAGAAATGGGACAATAGCTAGAGTGAGATCACGAAAGGGAATCTGTTTATTTATAAGGTGGAAGATACTGCATCAGTTTGTGCTGATTGGAATGAGACAGTAAAGTGAGAAGAGCTGGTAGTACAAGAGAGAGGTGACAATGTCCTTGTGTGGACAAGTAGAGGGATTGGTCTTAGATAGGAGCCTAGTGTTTTACCTGTAGTAACTGAGGGAAGACAACATATACAAGTATGTGTGTCGCTATGGGTTGGTAAGTACATACAGTGGCCGGAAGATGAGGAATTCAAAGTGAGAACAAAGGAGGAGTTGGTAGTTTGAGCGAGAGACAGAGGTATGAAAATTGTTGTCAGGAGTGTGGGAGAGTAAATTTATTAGGGAAGTGTAGTAGAGTTGTCTTGCAGTGCTTCTGAGGGAACTCTGGTCATATGCTAGAAGTACTTTGGGTCAACAAGTTTATCAATCAGAGTTCCAACAAGAAACTTAAGAAGGGATTATTTACACAATATTATCAGGATATAGAGAAACGACAAAGGATAGTGTTGTATCTGGGGGCTCATAACAGCAGAGCTCCCTTACTAGCCCTAGACCTGAATCCAGAGACAGACAGAGCCGTATGGAGAAGGCGCCCTGGACTGCCACTATGAGCTTTGATTGAAGAACAGAGAACACCCAGTGTGCTACTTCAGGAGAGATCCAGGGGAATACTTTTGCCTTACCTTCCTTTCATACCTTGCATGTGGCTGAACCCACGTGAAAATGGGGTGAGACAAGGGAATTTGTTGATGCAGTCAATATAGGTCAGCCTCCCAGGACTCAGAGAAGACGAGAGGGGCACATGGAAGTTATACAACACTACATAGTTGTGTAATGTTTTTCCTCCAGACATATGAATATGGAAATATTCATCTATATTTCCACTATGTAGAAGAACCATATTTGATATTTCATTATTTTTGATAAAGAATGAGAACATTCTCTACAAACTGGAACCCTATCATTTTTTAAGCATTGAATATTCTTCCTATGGATGTATTACAGGAAACTTCACCATTTATTCACTGAGTGGCAAATATTTACTGAGTGTTTATAATGTGGTAAGTTTTATAATAAACACTGGATATATATCAGTTTGTAAAACAGGTATCCTTCCCTGCACGCAGCTTACAGTTCAGTAGTATAGCCACTCTAAACTATTTTTGGACATGTTAAGTTTTTTCCAGAATTTTTGTATAACCTGCCATTGAAAATCCTATCTAAATCTCTTCACATATACTTCATTATTTCTTCAGGATACATTCCTGGAAGTTTCGCCTTATATACCGTGTTTCCCCAAAAATAAGACAGGGTCTTATATTTATTTTTCCTCAAGAAGACACCCTGGGCTTATTTTCAGGGGATGTGTTATTTTTTTTAAGTATGGTACAACAATCTACATTTAAGTCGTCTTCTTCTGGAACATCATAACTCTCCAAACCCCGAATTCCATCCTGATTTTCTTGCGACTCTATTTCCTTTAGAACCATTGGCCGCAATCTATCATGTCCAGCAATACAGCTCTCATGGGGCAGATGAGAAGGGCTGCTCGTTTTCTTTACCACTCTGCGACGAAATGCATGGTTGTGCAGATACACTGCGTAGCCACGCCCATCACTAGGTCTTATTTTCGAGGTAGGGCTTATATTGCGCAAATGCTTAGAAATCCTGCTAGGGCTTATTTTATGGGTAGGTCTTATTTTCGGGGAAACATGGTATCTAGCGTCTAAATTTCAGACCATACCCTTTTGTTAAAGCCCAATTCAAGGCCTTCCTTCATTACTGTGTCCCACCTTATATCCCAATTTGGGAAATATAAAGGAATTCTCTGTATAAGAAATTTTTTAGGGCTGGGCGCGGTGGCTCACGCCTGTAATCCTAGCACTCTGGGAGGCTGAGGCGGGAGGATCGCTCAAGGTCAGGAGTTCAAAAACAGCCTGAGCAAGAGCGAGACCCCGTCTCTACTAAAATAGAAAGAAATTAATTGGCTAACTAAAAATATATAGAAAAAATTAGCCAGGTGGTGCATGCCTGTAGTCCCAGCTACTCGGGAGGCTGAAGCAGTAGGCTGGCTTGAGCCCAGGAGTTTGAGGTTGCTGTGAGCTGATGACACGGCTTTCACTCTAGCCTGGGTAACAAAGTGAGACTCTGTCTCAAAAAAAAAAAAAATAAATTATTTATATTAGTATATATAACATACAATTTAGCCCCTGTTCATATGCTGTTTTATGTCATAATTTTTTTCTTATATATGTGTTTCACAAAAATGTACAATTTTCAAGAGATGAGTCTGTTTCTAATATTTTTCTTTCTCTCAAGGTATTTGACAAACCTGAGCATGTAATTATTCTCCAATAATTATTTTCCTTGGATTACTTAGAGCTTTAAACTCTGGCAGAATTCATCTCTTTTGCTAGGACCATGTGGGTGTCTGGGCACTGGTCAACAAGAATTTCTTTTTTATTTCAGGGGTTGGTGACCTTTAGAGATGTGGCTCTAAACTTTTCCCACGAAGAGTGGGAATGGCTGGACCCCTCTCAGAAGGATTTATACAGAGATGTCATGTTGGAGAACTACAGGAACTTGGTATGGCTTGGTAAGGATGTTTCTCCCCCATAATTAAAAGTCTTCCCTCTGGGGAGTTTTTGCTTCCTCCATTGGGACTATATAGGGCATCTTGAAAGTGCTTAGTTGAATTTCTACTTCCTGTTCCCAGGAAATGTTTTGAAGTACTTTCACAGAGTTGGAAATGAATAGTTCCTTTGCTGTAGAATGAAGGTTTGGAACAGCAACATCAGCATGACCTGGGAATTTGTTAAAATGCAAATTATAGGGCCCTATTTTAGACGTACAAAATCAAAACTCTGAGAATGAGCCTAGTAGTCTGGGTTTTAGTAAGCCCTCCAAATGATCCTGATGCCTACTAAACTTTGAGAGCCGCTGTAGTTTCTGATTCAGTAGCTCTGAGTTGGGCCTAAGAATTTGCATTTCTAATTAGTTCCTAGATGATGGCTACAGCTGCTATAGCACTTTGAGAACCACTGCTGTGGAAGAAGCTTCATCTTCCTCATCATCCACACAAGCATCATTCCATTCTCTGGCCCTTCCTCTAATGTGCTTTCTTGCCTGATGACCAAGAGATTGGGTCTGCGCCCTGGAACAGCTGTAGCATGCTGAGTTGTCTGTCTGTCTCCCACTCTCATTTTTCTTCCTCTGGAAACAGGACTCTCCATTTCTAAGCCCAACATGATCTCCTTATTGGAGCAAGGAAAGGATCCTTGGATGGTGGAGACAGAGGTGTCACACAGTCAATGTGCAGGTGAGTGACAGGTAACCAGGCGGGGAGGGCTGTTGTAAGGTACCTGCCCAAGTAGTCATGAGGAAGCTGCCCTGGGCTTCAGGTGGGAACTGAAATCTCTTTAGCATGCACTTCCTTAGAAACCTCACCTACACCTTGGGTTTCTTTTCTCCCTATTTCTATCAAATTATACTCTCTAGTCTTCTACCTATACCCTGAATCTCAGTCCTTCCCAGCTCTTCTTTTCCCTTTATGGTCAAAATTGTAAACATTACTAGATTTTTTTTTAGAGTTTTATTTTTATCAAAATTAGTATCAAGGCTATGCATGCACATTGTTAAAAGAGTCAAGTAGTTTTACAAGGCCTTTGCCCTTAAAAAAGGGATTCTCTTGCCCTGCTCCCCAGTTTCCCTCTCCCTAGAGGTGTATACTTTCTTTTCTTTTATAGTTTCTTTTGTTGTTCCCTTTATGTCTCTAAAAACATGTTTATGTTGTTACTTCTTCATTGTTTTTGCAGGTTTAGTCCTTATTCAATATTTTCTTACTAAGAAAATAAGGATTTAGTGCTTTCTTATCCTGAATCCAACACATGTGCAGACATAAAAATATACACATTTCCCATTCCCTGTTTTATCAATATCTTAATTTTTATTAATCACTTTGCAGTATTTACATTATTATGGCTATTTAGTGCTAGTCATAACAATGTTGTCCATATACCAAGATTACTTTTTTGGTACAACTTTTTATTTTCCCCATAGTTAATAATGATTTGGGAGCTTTGTCTATTTGTTTTTTCGCTTAGTTTTCTATATACTTATTTCTAATTGAATTCCCAACTCCCCATCAATTGTCTAAATCTTTCAAGGCACTCAGATACATTAGGTAATCTACTGCTTTCATCTTGGAAAATCTCTCCTGGAATCTTCAGATATGCTTCACTCTGGACTAATGGCTCATTACATCTGCTTGCACTCAGTTTGGGTTTATCTGCTATTTTCTCATGATTAGATCGAGAGATTGCATTTTTTAAAAGAATGCCAAAGAAATAATGTGTCCTTCTTAGTGCCACATACCAAAGGATTCATAATGTTGACATGTCTTATTATCAGTGATGTTAAATTTGCTCAGTTGGTGAAGGTCTTGTATGCTTGGTTTCTCTATTGTAAAGTTTCTAATTTTTTATTTGTAATTAATAAAATATGTTGGGGAAGATACTTTCAGACTGTTCAGTTTCTTCTGAAATTTTGCCCACTAATTTTTGCATTGATTGGTGGATCTTGTCTGCAACAGTTATTACTGTGGTGTTGACCTAATGTTGATTTTTCCATTTCTTTTTTTTTAATATTTTTTTTATTTCAGCATATTATGGGGGTACAAATATTATGGTTACATATATTGCCCATGTCCCCCTCCCCCCATTTCTTTTTTCTTTACATATATTAATTGGGATTGTTCTGTAGGAAAGAGCTTTTCCTTTTCCCTCATTTACTTATATATTCAATTATATTTATAGACTTACGGATTTTTATTTTTTTCTATGTGGTAAACCCAATTTACCTCATAGAATTTAATGACTTCATAGAATTTAAATGGATTTATCTTTATATTTATGGATTTATGGATCTTTATTTTTTCCTGTGAAGTAAAATAATGATTCACTATTATTTTGTTATACAAATTGTTCCAGCTTTGGCTATTGGGATCTCTTTCACATTGGTTCCTTTGACCTTTTGATATTCCCCCAATCCATTTTTTAAGTACTTCCTGCCCTCTGGCACCACAGGGTATTCCAGGTTCATCTTGTTTGCCTTGTCCCAGCCTTGAATCAGCCATTTCTCCAAGGAGCCCTGGTTGGCTTTACTGTAAAATGGTGTTTAGAAACCAAGGTCTGGTGCTAGGGGTGCTCTAGGCTACTGGGATTCATTGCATCTAGGCCCTCACAGCACATACAGCTAGGAAATATATTTATGTACACATACACATACACACACACACACACACCCCTCTATTTATTTCTGCCTCTATCTTTTTAGATAATAAAATTATTAGTTTATATTAATAACTTGATTGTAGTCTTGCTTCAGGGTTTATTGTAGCCTTCTTCCTTTATTTATTTGTAATTTTTTTCTCACAATGAGAAGCCATATTATTTGCTCAATTTTTATATACACATAGTTTCAGAATTTCTTTTGTTATCTCTCTCTCTCTCTTTTTGTTTTTTGGAGAGAAGGTCTCATTCTGTAGCCTAGGCTGGAGTGTAGTGGTACAATCATAGATCACTGCAACCACTCACTGTAACCTTGAATTACTGGTCTCAAGTGATCCTCCTGCCTCAGCCTCCCAAGTACTGGAACTATAGGCATGCACCATCATGCGTGGCTAATTTTTAAAAAAGATTTTTTTGTAAAGACGTGGTCTTGTTACATTGCCCAGGCTGGTCTCGAACTCCTGGCCTCCAATGATCCTCCTGTCTTGGCCTCCCAAAGTTCTGAGATTACAGGTGTGAGCCACCAGTCCTGACCTAGTTTCAGAATTTCTAATGTATTCTTCTGTGAGAAACAAATTTACTAACTAAATTCAGGCATTTGTGTATAGTTCTTTTTGTGTTTAGTGTTATAGTAGCCAGTTAAAATACTGTTTTCCAAACTTACTAAGGTTAGTTATTTTAGGATTACTTGTTAGTTTGTATTCCATTTTGGGTTTCTGCCACATCCTGGTTGGTTTTGATTGTTTATTTGGGGATGTATCTGAAACATACTATGCTTCTAAGAATCAGAGTTATATAAAATATATCCTTAGAAAAGTATTGTACCTTCCTTGTTCCTACTAGCCTATTCCTTTTTTCTTTGAGGCAGAGTCAGCCGTGGCATCAGCCCAGTTCACAGCAACCTCAAACTCATGGGTTCAAGCAATCTTCCTGCCTTAGCCTCCAGAGTAGCAGGGACTACAGGTGTGCACCACTGCATCTGGCTAATTTTTCTATTTTTTTGAGCATCATTAGTGGAAAAAATTATTATGAGAAGATTAATCTGGCAGCATTCATTCATTCAATAACACATTGACATTGTTCTAGGCACTGGATGCCACAGTGGTAGAAAAAGGAGTAAATACCAAGCCCTGCTATCATGGAGCTTTCAGTCTTATAAATACCAGTGTAGGATGGACTGGAGTCTTTAAAGACTAGAGGCAGGGAAACTGTGGTTGTGATCTAATCAATCATCCTCAATTCCTTATCTTCTTGGCATTTAGCTTTGTCTGCCTCTTGATGCCCTGCCTTTTATCTGTTTCCCCTATTACCACTTCCCCATCACCAACACATATACCTTCCCCTACTAGCTCTCTTCATTCTTTATGTTTCCTTTGTCTTTTGTTCATATTGCATAGCTTTATTTTGGAGATGTTAGAACCATGTGCTTTCTCCTCTCCTTCCCCCCAGTTAAAATTTTCAATTTCTTTTATGACAGTTTTCTTTCTCCTCACAAAGGAAAAAAAGAGACATTTTCTTTCTTGCTATTTTTCAGACTGGGAATCTTGGTGTGAAATCAAGGAATTATCTCCAAAATGGTTCATTGAGGAAGAAGAAATATCCCAGGGGATGGTAATTGAAAGAATAAGAAGTCATGGACTTGAATGCTCCAGTTTGAGAGGAGCCTGGAAATATGAGGATGAATTTGAGCAGCATCAGGGAAATCAAAAGAGGCAGTTCAGGCAAGTAACAACTGTTAAGGAAATCTCTACTGGGAAAAGAGACAATGAATATAATAATTCTGGGAGAAATATCCCCCTGAAGTCAGTACTTTTAACACAACAGAAAGTTCCCACCATAGAAAAAGTACATAAATTTGATATTTTTGATAAACTTTTCTCCCAAAATTCAGTGATAATTGAATATAAAAGACTCCATACTGAGAAGGAGTCTTTAATAGGTAATGAATGTGATGAATTCAACCAGAGTCTACAGTTTAGTAAAGATACAGGAGTTCCTTCTGGTGAAAAGCCTTATGAAAGTAATGATTTTTCAAATCTCTTAAGTTTCCACTCATTATTTACTCAACATCAGACCACTCATTTTGGAAAATTACCTCATGGATATGATGAATATGGTAATGCCTTTAGTTGTTACTCATTCTTTACTGAACCTCAGAGAATTCAGAGTGGAGAGAAACCATATGCATGCAATGACTGTGGGAAAGCCTTTAGCCATGACTTCTTTCTCAGTGAACATCAGCGAACTCATATTGGAGAGAAACCATATGAATGTAAGGAATGTAACAAAGCCTTCAGGCAGAGTGCACACCTTGCTCAACATCAGAGGATCCACACTGGAGAGAAACCGTTTGCATGCAATGAATGTGGGAAGGCCTTTAGCCGTTATGCCTTTCTTGTTGAACATCAGAGAATTCACACAGGGGAGAAACCATATGAATGTAAGGAATGTAACAAAGCCTTCAGACAGAGTGCACATCTTAATCAACATCAGAGGATTCACACTGGAGAGAAACCCTATGAATGTAATCAATGTGGAAAAGCCTTCAGCAGACGCATAGCCCTTACTCTCCATCAAAGAATCCACACAGGAGAGAAACCCTTCAAATGTAGCGAATGTGGAAAGACATTTGGCTATCGCTCACACCTAAATCAACATCAGAGAATCCATACCGGAGAAAAGCCCTATGAGTGCATCAAATGTGGAAAGTTTTTTAGGACTGACTCACAACTTAATCGACACCATAGAATTCATACTGGAGACAGACCATTTGAATGCAGTAAATGTGGGAAAGCCTTTAGTGATGCTTTAGTCCTAATTCACCATAAGAGAAGTCATGCAGGAGAGAAACCCTTTGAATGTAACAAATGTGGGAAAGCCTTCAGTTGTGGCTCATACCTGAATCAACATCAGAGAATCCATACTGGAGAGAAACCCTATGAATGTAATGAATGTGGGAAGGCTTTCCATCAGATCTTGTCCCTTAGGCTACACCAGAGAATTCATGCTGGAGAAAAACCTTATAAATGTAATGAATGTGGGAATAATTTTAGCTGTGCCTCAGCCCTTAGACGACATCAGAGAATGCATAATAGAAAAACCCTCTAATTACAAGTATAGGAAAAAAAACATTTAGTCACTGAAACCTTATTGAATCTCAGTGTTATTTTTGGTTAGTAATTCTATGAATATAATGTGGAAAAGCTTTAGTTCATGAGCATCCCTTATTTGAAATATCCTGAGTAGTAGACATCTGTTACTTTATGATCTGTTCTATACCTGACTTACCCCACCTTCAATGCATATGATTCTGATAAAACTGTTAATCAGGGACAGCAATGGATTGGTCACCGGCTGGCCAATGATTTTCCCAAATCTAGTGATTAAGAAAGGATTGGCAAAAGGCCCTCTTT